>JAFBJT010106246.1:132031-148957 GCA_016785325.1 Chascanopsetta lugubris
TGTCTGTGTGTCATATCTCCACTATCAGTCCCTGGTGACCTAAAGTACTGGCAGACATTGTTTAACTAGGGCAAACTCAAAGGGTCTAATTTAAATGGGGCCCCGACAGAAGCCCCACAGTGAGGAGTTACTTTATGACTCCTAACACAGCACACTGCCAAAGCTGCTACAATCCCTCTTTTTCTTCCTCCCCTCCTCCCCACTCATTCCTCTCCTTCTTTTGTTTCTTCTTTAAAAAAAAGTATGCCCAAATTAGAAGGTACCATGCTGGGGCTAGCCGTCTGTGTTGTCTTTGATTTGTATACATTCTTCCCTAAATGAATTCTGTGGAGATGAGCTTGACGATGGCAGAACGCTGCCTGCGTTGCTCTGAAAGTTCACCCCTTAAGATGTCAGAATTATGAATGAGCGTGGAGTGTCAGTCGCTGCTTGTCCAACACGATGTTCTCCTACAGAAGGATTGAGAGAGAGAAAAAAGTCAAGTGCAGTTGCCCTCACAGTGTCTCTCTCTCTCTCTCTCTTTCTCTCTCTCTCTCTCTCTCTCTCTCTCTCCAGCTCTCCGTCTTCACTGGCTAAAAAAACATTTCATTAGGGAAGATGTCCACATCACTAAATGCAAATCCTTGGACTGGTGTCAGGGATTGGCAGTTGATGGGCACCTCCAGCTGTGCCTTTGCCCCTTCCAAGGCAAAGAAACAAACAGTAGGCAGAAGGTGAATAATGGATGTTGTTGTGATGATTGCACCGAGACGCAGGAAGGAAATGCAGGAGTTCCTCCTAAACCAGGTCAAATGTCTGAATTGGCCCTATTTTGTATACAGAGGAGCATTCTCGCTCCAAATTCCTACAGCAAACACATATGTCTTGTTTGCTTTCGTTTACCTCCCAGGCTTCCGATCTGTTCAGGCATGGAACCCACAATATTGGTACAGACACTTAGTGCGGCATGTATGACATTATCGGACCTCGCTGTGCTGCCTGCAGATTGGAACATGCCCTCAGCACTATCACAGAGGGAAAGATCAATTTCCCTTCAAGCTATGGAATCCACTTTCATCACTATCCAGTGGTAATATTGAGGATGATAAATCATTAGTGTCTGTGTATATGTGCAATTACAAAAAGTATTATTAGTATGCTACTGTTGAAGGTGCAGTGGGTGGGGCTTAGGGAAATCTTGTGTTGAGGTAGGATGTTGCAGCTGACTACCCCCCGTCCCCTCCAAGCATGGAGAACAGGCAGAACCCAACCCCGGCCCATGGGGCACCTAGATATGTTTTCTGTCGCCCCTTTATTTTCCTCATTAAATATTTGTACTCATTGAGTGTCAGCTTAGTCAAACAAAATCAACAGGCCCAGGTTGCAATTCCTAATATTATCGTGTGTTACCTGACCTGAAATGGGTGGCATATATTCTATATGTAGAAATCTGTTCGCCCCCCAAGTCAATTGAGCCACGGAGAAATGAGATCTGTTTGGAAAAAATGACTTTCCTCCACAAAGCTTGTTTCTCTAATTCCAGACCTCAGTAAACTATGAGCCCATACAGCTCACCAGCTGCGCACGGAGTCAGCGCGCTCGCTGTAAACCGATACGCCATAATGGCTCACTGCAGATATGTCAGACCATGTGCAGCGGAAACCGATAATTCAGTGGTGACACACAGTGCACAGGGGTTCCCATGGTTTTTAGGCTGACGTGAGGTAAACTGATCTGTCAGGTAAAAGCTGAGGAGGTGGACAGATGAGTGGTGGTGGTGGTGGTGGTGGCTGGGGGGGGGGGCGGGGGGGGCGGGGGGGGGGGGGGGGGGGGGGGGGGGGGGGGGGGGGGGGGGGGGGGGGGGGGGGGGGGGGGGGGGGGGGGGCGGTTATGCTGGCAAGATGCAGAGGCCAACGCTGGGTAACCACTACTGTGTAAAAGGAAGGAGCTGCGCTCTGGTAAATCATACCTCCTGATGAGAAGCTGCTTGTTTGCACACATTCCCCGTGCCTCACTTTTCGAAAGCTGCCCGTTACTAAATCATGCTATTTCTGTTTTTACAAGTCTGCAAAGACTCCCATTGCTTTTCTGCTTGCCAATCTTCTTTTTGTTATCACTCCTTCACCCATTGCCAAATGTTTAATTTAGCAGCCTGCTCCTGCTCAAGACCCGGACCAACAAAGGCAATGATACCAGCCAAGAGGAGAGGCAATGTGGGGAGAAGGGGGGGCTGAGACTAAGCGGAATAGAAAGGAGATAGTGGAGCCATTCCTAAGCTGCGTGGCTTCGAACCCACAGGATGAACAAACTGAGAGCATCCACGTTCGAGGCACATTAACCCACAGCTATTCTGGGCTTCTGCTTTGTGTGGCTTTTTGTTCATGGAAAAGAGGCAAGAATCTGGTAAACAATGTTGAACACATCAATGTGTTGTAAGGATTGGCCGGCTTCTGAGCCACTGTCATTTCCGTTCTCCCTCCGTGATGTTTTTCAGAAATGTCGGCGGTGTAATCTGAACCGTATTGTGTTGCTTTCCCTGTGAAACGCCAGATACCAACACAACCTGGTTTTGGTTTTGCTTGCCATTTTTCTTGTTGGCATGTTGTTTTCCACATTGATTGAATCTGAGGGCGAGGCCATGGGAAACCGGAGTCGGGATATTTACACTGTAGCTTCCATTTTCGCCGTAGTTTGTTTTAATAAGAGCTTGACAGAATGCAGTGTGCACCATCTTAGGAATTTCAGCGGGGCATGTCAAATCCAGGGAGCGTCAGCGGTCACTGCTTTGACACGACACTCTGTGTGGAGTCGGTGGTCGTGCGGAGTCGCACGGGTCGGTCAAAGCACTTCTGACATGCACGTGGGCATCGACGAGCGCCGAATGTGCGGGAGGACAAAGGTGATCAGTGCTCGGACGGATGTGTCACAATGGTGGGATGTAGCTGTCTAACATCCATCAGCGCTTAAATGTTTTCTTGGCGCAGTCTGTCGCCTCCAACTTGACTCCTCATGTCTTCTCTTTCCGTTGGCCCTGCGCTCTCGCTCCGGTAGAAGACGCTGGGTGCGAGACGGGGCAAGAAAACCCAACTGTCAGACCCCACAAAGGCTTTTTGTAGATGCTTACAAGATTATTTGTTGCTGCGTGCTCTGTCAGTGGCAGACGTCTCCGTCCTTTGTATCGGGGTGGTCTCTCGGGAGCGCAGCAGACATTTTAATTCAATCAGCCGCAAACAGCAGTAATGCCCCCCCTCCCCATTCCCCTCTTAAAAACTCACTCATCTCACTTCAGCGATACAATTACGAGCCGAGCCGCACCGCACTGGCCATCTTGTTGTGATTATACGTGTTTACATGGGAGGGGAGGTGTTTACTGTGGAAACTGCACTCCCCCTCCTGCTGTTGGGTTAGCTACCGGAGAAAAAGAGCTGCTGTGAGATTTAATGCCTTTAATCATCTTTGGAAGAGAGTAATTTCCCTGCCCCTAACCACTGTTGCGATTGTGTCGTCCTGAGTCCAATTCCCCTGAGACGAGTGGCCCGGGCTTTGCTGAAAAACCACTCTACGTGGATGCAGCGACAAATGGTTGTTTTTATGCAAAGAATATGCATCATGTCTTGCCATCTTCATCCGGCTTATCTGTAGAGCCGGGTCACATTCATTGGGCCGTGGGCCGTCGGTGTCGTGGCTACTGCTACTTCGAAGCAGTAGCACTTCCAAAGGCGGCTGCTCTACCAACTGAGCCACCGCTGTGCCTAATATATATGGCTATCCAATGTGTACAGGAGTGTCCATGTCTAATCAATAAACACAATCATTTGAGCAGATGTGTGTATTTGTCTGCTCAGTTAATCGTTTTGAGTTCTTTTATGTTGCTGAATTCAATCCATGAAGGGGTTAAGAAGCTTTGAGTGATTGCTTCCATAATCAGCCTCTTAAATTGCCCAAGACTTTTTGAAAGGAAAAACAAATCATTTGTTTTCCATTTCATATTTTAAAGTGCCCGACAGACGCTGCTGGCCTTGTACCGTTCCATCACCATGGCATTCGAGTGATAACGCAGCCGTGCGAATCTCCCTGATGGTCACGTTGCTTTTGTCAGGCCTCTGCACTCTGTTTTATTGGTGTAGCATTACGTGCAGTGTCCTCACCATTGTTTACTCCACAACATGCCACTTGTTATCTTCTGTAGCAAATGGCCACGTCTTGACCAATTTGGTCCGGCCTTTGTCTGCTTCCCTTTCCCCCCCTGCGCTGGATGAGCTGCCATTTAGCACAAGGGTCGGGGTCGTAATTGACGACCACCGCTAAACAAATCTGCTCGACTCGGCCGAGGAGCCCCCCGCCCCCCCGAGCTCCCGCCACTCTAATCTAACTAATGCACCCATGTGTGTGCCGGAAAGTGAATTAAGCGTAGAAAACTCAATACCTGATCCATCTGACGTAGCGCGCCCGCCTGCACATTAGCAGTTTCTCTGCAGCCTCTGTAATTGTATTACACAAGTTGGCCGCTCTAACGATCGGGCCTTACACACACTTACACACTTCTACACACTCGCCCCGTTGTCGTTAATCGCTGCCTGCGCTGGCCCCGGAGGCGAGCAGTGGGCCAAGAGAGGGAGGATGATGAGGCGAGGACTTCAGCTCTCCCTCACGGCCGACATGAAACGATGTCGTAGTCTGCGCCTCTCTGTGCCCGTGCTCGTGGCTGTGTCTTCTGTGATTTTTAAGCCCCGTTGTTGTTCTGTCTCTCTCTGCCTCTCTGACTTCTAATCAGAGCCTTTCTGGGCGCTCCCGCTGCGTGGCCTTGTTTCTGTTTTTCCCACATCCCAAAGCGCCGCCTGCTATCTATGCCACTGTCAGCACAGCAGCCTCAGTTGATGCGTTGAAGTTTCACTCTCCCGTCCGCCCTGCCCACTAATCTCCCTTGACCTATGCTGATGTATCCAAGGTTGAGAGATTAAACCTCTGGGAAGGATCTCCGGTAGGGAAGGGGGCGGTGTCGTAGATGTAATCAGGGGATGTACATTTAATGAACAATAAATTCTTGTGAAATAAACACTTTCTTCCCTCCTTGAACTTTATCAGACAGTCATGAGGAAGAGAGGAGGAGAACAAAAGGGTTGAGATGGTGATTAAAGTGGTCGTTGGTGTTGATTTGCTGCGTTTTGTCGTGCAAGCAGCCATTTGCTCCGGCTTCACTAATGGAGACTTCAGTTTGAATCTGGAGAGAAGCTTTTTTAAATGTTATTCCCTCGAACAGACTGATTTATAATGATGAGCCTCAGACTCTCTGTGGCGCAGCAGGACATCACAAAGAACCCGGGGAAGAGGGGGGGGGGCGGGGGGGGGGGGGGGGGGGGGGGGGGGGGGGGGGGACCTGCTACAGCCATGGGAGAATCTGGCGGATAGACGGTGAAAGATGACCTGGCGCTGCATGTGTAGATGCACTGTGTTGTCCGAGCGACCTTTGTGACCTTTGTGTAACCACTGAGGTCACCTGCCCCCAATGTTCCCAGCACACAGGGTTCAGTGATACCCTACCTGCCAGATGACACCCCATGGTCCTTTGCCTTGTCAAGTTTGTGTGCATGTGTAAAAGAAATCCCTTGGGAAGGACTCGTCAGAGCGGAGGTCATCAGATACGCCCGTGCGAGCGCGTGGTTTGCGCACACTCACGCTTGTTTGTGTGTGCGCGGCGCGGCCGACAGGGGAGGGCCGGGGAAAAGCCGGGATGGGCGGCTTTATCATGGTTATCTGAAAGGTCACTCCGTCATTGTCGGCCTGCACTTTACAGAACCTCCCTGTGGCGACCGCAAGGCAAACCGATCTCGCTGAGACAGATGGGGGAGAGGGTTGAAAGACATTAGCTGCATGTGTGCTTTGAAATGCTCCAGCAAATGTCCCAAAGTTGGCAAAATGAACGCGTGCTTCCATCAGCGAGATTCCATTATCAAACCAGAACGGCACTCAGTGGAGCGCATGCCTCTGCTAAGGCCCGACGGTCCCTTTGAATTCAATCAAGTCGCATCAAATTTCACGCACTCACAGATATCAGTTTTCTCAAATTCCATGATCCATGAATTGTTCCGTTGGCTCAGTGAAAAAATGTCTCGTATTAACCACATCATTCCAAGTTACTCTTGATTTTCATATCGCCCTGATCACACACAGTCCAACAATAACTCATCTGTCCATTTCCCTGTTTTATTTAAAAGTTGCAGTGTGGGTAATAGTGGTGAAGTTACAGTTGCAGCTAAATACATCTCACTTCACCCTTCCCTTCCAAGCGTGGGAGCGCCAACGGTCCCCTTCAGTCTTCACCAACATGGGGAACTCTACTGTCAAAACATCGTGGGTGGGATTCGCTCCTGATTTGACTGAATGCACTCAGTCGTGGGAATTTGAAACGTATAGAATCATTCAGGCATGCGTTACAGAAAATTAGGAAATCTGTGTAATTTTTATCATTTCTTTCAAATAATAGAAATGCAAAATTTCATTAAAAACAGACTTAACAGGCCTTTAATTTGAGTGCTTTCAGAGTGCCTGCACACATCTGAACGTTATCCATCTTTAAAACCAATCTCTTTGTCCTTCCCTGCGCCTTCATTTTCCCGACGAGTGGCCAAATGTTTTTTTTCACGGGCTGTGCAGAAGCAGTTTGCTGGAGTTGCGCGTGTGGCAGGGATGTAACGAAATGCAGAGTCAATTGGGGAAATGTGTCCAAACGCACATGTGAAGGCTTTAATAAGGTTAAGCTGCACAGTTCTCACTGGGGTGTAAGAAGGTGTGGATGTAGGAGCTCGTTCTCATTGGTCTGCCGCACAAGCCAAATCTCTGAGCGACACTAATCCTACTGGTTCTGCTGGTTATCCCTCCTCCCTCCCCCTCCCATCATCCCTCAGCAGGTATTCCCCCTCCGCTAAAAGTCCTTCTCCAACACCCCCCTCCTCCACCCCAACACACTCACACACACACACACACTCTTGTTCACCCCTCCTGATCTCCTCCTCAACCAGCTCTCTGCTTGTCTCCGCCCCTGTTGTCTCTGTGACATTAGTTGTAGTAATCCAATTGAAAGTTCCTCAGATAGAGCCGGCTTCCGTGGGGTTGGGCCGTTTCCATGGGGATCGCATGGAGTCCTAATTAAGCTCATTAAAGTTCGTTATTAAAGCTTGTTAAATCTCGTCCTGACACGGTGGCACGGCTCCTGGTGTCTAACTTTACAAATGCACACTCATACATATGTGCATGCACTCAAACATACACACATGCACACGCACACACACACACACACAGCTGGCAGTGTGGTGCTCTGGTTGAGTGTAATTAAAGCTCTTCATGAGCCCTGAGGTTTTCACCTCGTGTCATTGGAACGGAATGTAAAAAAGATGAAGCGTAGGAATTTAGTGAACAATATCATTTACATATCCAAACACAAGCGCTTGCACTCACGTACATGTTGGTAAGAAATGAATGATGGATCATTTAAAGGTGCAGTGTGTACGATTTTTTTCACTTTTATAGGGCTAGGATTACTAAACAATTATAGACTGATATCTCTACACCTCAATCTACAGCTTGCTTTTACATGACCCTAAGATGAGCCCTTTAATGTATATTTACATCAGGAGCCGGTCTCCTTATCGCGGCCGCCATGTTTTTCTATATATCTAGCTGCATGGTGAAACATCACCACTGTCCCTTTAAAGGATGAGTGATACAGTTGATGGATGGATGGAAGTAATTCAGGCCAAGAGGTAACACCTCATTCTTTTTTCCCACTCACACTGAATCATGCCCCTTGACCTCACTCCCAGTTTACACATCACTTCCAAATATTGTTCTTTGGCCGTGAGGGGGAACTGTAAACCATGATGTTTTTGGGGTCCCCAGGGAGCTGAGTGGAGCTGTGTGTGTGTGTGTGTGTGTGTGTGTGTGTGTGTGTGTGTGTGTGTGTGTGTGTGTGTGTGTGTGTGTGTGTGTGTGTGTAGAAAGGCAGAGCGGGAGTCTCCCCACACCCTGAATCAGCCCTTTGATGCTGACGGGCTTTGACATCAACAATGTGGCCTTTCACAGCCCACGTCCACCTCTGAGGAACGTACCAAGAACACACACTCGGGCAGACTCGCTCTCTCACTCCGTAGTTTTCACACTATATGTTTTTGTAGCGTTTTGATGCCCATTCACACACGAGCTCATAAATGGCACTTCAGCTTGGAAGAAAAGAGAATTCAAGGAGGAGGAGGAAGAGGAGGGAGTTGCCACATGGACTGAGAGGAAAAGGAAAATAGGTAGCATCAGATTTAGCGAGAGATGCTCAGACAGTGGATAAAAAAAAATCTTTCTTTGTTTCATTTATTCCCACAAAAGAGTTGCTTCTTTTTTGCTCCATCCTTCCTCTGACATGACAGGATTTTATGCTTTAAAACACATGTCAAACTGAGGCCCGTGGGCCAAATGAGGCCCGCAAGATCATTCGTTTGTGGCCTGCGAGAGCTCAAAGACGTGATTGTCTTCAAATTAAAGTCTAAAGCAAACATGAAGCCCGTGAACTGTAGGTAATTACACATGCCATGTTTTTTGTGGAGCAATATATTCAGTGTGTTTACAGTGCGTTTACATTTTCACATGTATGTAAATGCATATACAATATTTTGTAACTTGAATAAATGATGATCAAGTATGAAGACAGTTATTTTACAATATGTTAAGTCGTAATTATATTTAGTCCCACCATTAAAACCGGCCCATTGAGAGCAACCATCATGCTGATGTAGCCCTCGATGAAAAATCAGTTTTACAGCTCTGCTTTAGAATGTATCATGAATCCTATGTCACTATCGCTGCTTTAAGTCTCCAGTCTATAAGTGAGGTCCGTTCCAGATGGATGCTTAAAAACTCCGTAGTCCTCTGAAGGGAGGTTCTAAGGCGCACGCCTGCCAAGGGACGTCCATCGCCGACATTGTGGCTCATTTTGGTGACATAGTCGGCAAAACATGTCCAGCTGTGTGTGAAAGAAACACATGAACTCAGTGTTTCCGTGTGGCTTCTTAATTCTTTTCTTCTCCCGGTGCTGTTCGTCAGCTCACAAGCAGACGCTTCGATCAAACATGTGTTTCTTCGGTGTGGAAGGAGTTGACCGTGATTCGCGCTGACAAATGACGTTACCAGATGTGCGTTAGGAGAGGGGAACATAAATTCCTCGAACTTAATCGGTGTTTACTCTGGGCACGCTGTGACGGACCCGTTCGCATTAATTAGCATCGGCTCTCTGGTTCCACTCTGCGCTGTGGGCAGAGAGACATTTATGGAGGTTGACACGACTTGACAGAGGTGGAAGCTCTTTCCTCGGGGCCATGGCCGTCCATGAGCGCTAATGACACTGTGTCAAAGTGTAATGATGACACTGACCTGGGCTTTATGCTTTTTTAAATATTCATATTCTAACTAAGGTGGAGATCAGACATGTCACGGTCCGCGGGCCCCATCGTTTTTCAGCGTGGCCTGTGGAGTTGAGTACGAGTTGTACTGTCCTCTACATGAAGCTAGACATTTTGTACCAAAATGTGCTTTTATTTTGAAATGCTTGCGTTTCCTGTCTGTGTGATACTGTCAAGCTTGATGTTTACATGCGAGGTAGCGCAGCTGTGTCCAGTAGCCTCCGTTCTAAGCGCCCCCCCCCCTCGCTTTCTTAGACTTCAAAATAAAAGTCCCACTTCAGAAAACTGCCCCAATTTGTTACCTGTCCAGTTTTTGACATCTCCTGCTGGTGATTTGGCCCCCTGTAATAATCTGGGTCTCTTATGTGGCCCCCCTAGAAAAATAATGGCCCACCCCCGGTGTACTTCAAATCCATATTAAAGAGAGAGACTGTCTCGGTTTTTCCTTTCTCTCTCCGCTGATTTCGCCCGGAAAGTGAGAGGCTGGTGGCGAGTTCACATCCTCCTTCTCCCCTGATGTGCACAACTTAAACACATCTCTCAGAACGCGCGCTATTTCCTGGAGATGAATAGTTCTCTGTGATGAGGCGAGCTAAATGCATCCAGTCATTTCCCCCTGGAGCACGAGTCTGTGTTTAGGTGATGGGTTGAGCGAAGGATGTGGGCAGCTGCGATGTACGAAGCCCGTGGTGCCTCTTCAGCCTTTGTGCTCGGCCTCTCTGCCACGTGGACGCACGTCAAATCTGTCGCTGCCTCTTTCTTTTCCGAACTCGGCGAATGACTTGTGAGGTGGAGCCGGAGCCAAAGGAACAGAACAACACCAGAGCCAGAGGTGAGCAGCTGGCACCTGGCAACTGGAAAAAGGCCTTTCCTCCCGGTACAGAAATGTAACCAGGCTGCTTCACTTCACCTGCACGTCTGTCTTGGCAGGTGCTCTGGTTTTTGTGAAGGTGTGCGCCTTGAAATACTCGGTGAGGCAGAGGAGAGAGAAACTCTGGCTTCATCGCTCTTCAGAAAGTCGAAGATGTTCCACAGAGAGTTGGCGAGTGAAAGTCTTTTTGTATCTCTTCAGACATTTTGCAGCACATTATTCAATAGCTTCAATTTTCTGCTGATTTTGGCTTTTGAGACTGAAAAGGTCATTAAGGTTATTAAAGGTGCAGTGTGTACAATTTCAGTCATTTTTCTCACTTTTAAAAGTATTACGAAACAATTACATACAGACGTTTTAAGGAATCTATAATCGCCTAAATGCTTTATTTTTTTCCATTACCCTTACATGAGCCCATTCATGTATATTTACACGAGGAGCGGGTCCTCTCTATGGGGGGCCGCCAAGTTTTTACAGTAGCCCAGAGTGGACATATGAAACTTCTTCTGAGATTAAAATCTACAGTCTATCATAGGTTCTCCTGCATGTTCAGAGGGGTGAGGGTGGGGTGAGGGTGGGGTGAGGGTGGATACAACACGCAGCCTCACCTCTAGGTGTCACCAAATCTGGAATTGAACATCATTGTGCAGTTAGCGCTGGATTAGATGGAGACCGGTTTACCCAATTTTATCTGGAACCTTTTCCAGCTCCACCCAGCCCCCCCCCCAAACCATACACAGCATGAGTGGTGGCTTTTATCAGTTGATTCATCTCTTTCTTTTAATGTCTCCAAGAAAAAAAGCCTCCAATAATTTGAATTTCACTGTGAATAATCAATTAGCGTCTGGCTGATTTGATTTCCCACTTAGAGTGCGGGGGATTACAGTAATGGCTACAGTGGACATTCAATCCTTCTGCCGCACACTGATGATTTAGGAAATCTTGTTTTCTCAGCCTGTGAGCGCCGGGTCGAGTCGGCTGCTGTCATTCAGCCTTTGCGCTTGTCCCAGCTGCTGCCGACCCATGTGCCTACATCTGCAGCCTCAGTGGTCAGAGGCTCATATCCTAGTCTTTCTGACTGGGCTGGTTCGCTTTGATACTCAGGTCTGTTTACCGCTCCGTGTCCTGGGGGCTAACTGGGCTCGGATCACCCTCAAATGAACTGGAGAGTGAGGGAAATATTCAACACAGCTGTGCTTACTCCGAGGCCGGGTCCAGGAGAGAGTGTATACGCTCTCAGGTACAGGGGCGGGTCTCGCCTCTGAAGCTATCTTCAGAGGGTCTGTTTGCATTTATAAAAATGTTTGCTTGGTTACGAAAATAAGGATCTCTCCCATGGCAGGGGACAGGAATGTAAAGAGAGAAATTGAGCTGGAAGGAGATAAAAGAATTTGAGCAGGTAGGAAAGCAGCTAACCCAGTGGCTGCGGGGGAATATCGTAGGGACTCGACAGAAAATCAAAGGCAGTGGTCGTGTAAAGACTCGAGCGGGCAAACTATCCTTGACTGAATCCACCCGCTTGCACTGCAGAAGCTTAGATTAAGAGAAATTGTGTTGTGAATGTCATTTTCTTTGCATACTCCACATGTCTGATGGAGGTTTGAGGCTCACTCCCTCCTGAATCCCCTTCCCCTCATCCCGGCTGGCTCCCTGTTTCACTTTTACGATTCATGTGTGATGGGGATATGTTCGTCCTCTCCTCTCATACCTTGTCAAGTTTTGTCTTTGGCAGCTTTGTTGTTCTGACCAAGTTACCGTCTCCCGTGTCGGCACAACGTTCCCCGAAGCTGGCAGCAGGAATATGAGTGGCGCGGTGTAATGAATAGAGGGCATTGCTTGTTGTTTGGCAGGAGCTGATGGGAGGGGATGACATATGCCACTAACGTGGGTAGAGCTGAGAATTATGACAGGTAGTGTGCTAACGGCTTTGACTCGCCAATAATCCAGGCCCATCATGTTGTCTGCACAGTTTTGGTAATAAACAACCAGATGTGGAGCAGTTGTCTCTCGTTGGAGTTTATGCTGCATGGCCACGTGTGGCCTTGGCGAATCATCAACCTTTACTTAATTCATGAGCGTGGCCGTGAAGATCAGTGCATCCATGTGCACGCCCATTGTTTGATTACATATTTAAAGGTGCAGTGTGTGAGATTTGGTGACATCTCGTGGTGAAGTTGCATGGTGTATCCTCACTCATCATTTGTGCAGGAGTGACAAAAATCTTTCACACTGCACCTTTAATGGTTTGATAAGTGTCTCTCTCACTCGTATCCCCTTCGTCTCCCTTGTACTTCTCTCGGAAAGCCTGATACGGTTTACTATGCCTTTGAGTTACAATCATGAAAAGAGATTTCCATTTTTTCCTAATTAATGCGAAACACATTTGACAAATGCAAATCTACTGGATTGGACCGTTTCCATTTTCTTTTCCAAAGGGAGTTGCTACCTATAATTTGGAACAACTGTTGTCAAGAGAAGTGGAAAGTCCTGAGCAAGCAGTGCAAGTGAAAAACATGTTGTGTGTGTCCACATTACCCACTGTGCTGCTGGCGCCCACGACCGGCCCCCTGTTTGCCTGTGCATCCTGTGCCCCTCTGCTTCACCGGCCCTCCCTGTGTGTCTCCATATTTCCACGAGTCCTTTCCATCCAAGCATTGCCTAGTATGAGTTCTGGCATGCCGGCCCTGCCCTGCCCCTCTCCGCTCTGCTCTACTTCCTCCCCCCTTGCTTGGTGGCCCGGCTGCCCGGTGGGGGCAGTCTGCTCACCTCCGGGGCAGCTGGCATGCCTGATGGCCCCATTCATCAGTCCTGAGGGTGAAGGTTGGGGGCCTGCATTGGAAAGCAGGGGTTTGTATCCAGGGTCTTGTTGTTGACTTTTTTGGGATAGTTATTAAATAAGCCATGATGACAGGGGAGAGAGAGGAATGCTTTCGACTCCCTCTGCAGGGGATGTCCTGCGCACACCGGGGGACTGGGTGGATTTCAGCAGGGACGGAAGGGGGAGGGACGGACAGACCGAGGCAAACTGTAATTCTCTCCACCTAAAAGGAGAGGGGGCAAAAGACAGCAAGAAATATATATGTTTACCGAGACAGTGACTTTGAGGAAATGAATTGAGAACTTTGAGCATTAGGTAAATAAGTCGCCTTTTGAGAGTGGAGGGGGAAAATGCTGCTTGTTGTCATTCAAAGACAGATGACTTGCCCTGGGCGAGGGGCTGGCAGCTTGCAATGTTGAGGCTGGTGGCTGAATGGCTGACGACTGAATGACAGAACCCCTCCTGAGATTGGCCATTAACGCACACATACACACACACACACACACACACACACACACACATACATAGAGTCCATTGAGTGTCCCAGCAGGGGGAGAAGACACAGCCTCTGGGCCAGGGGCCAGGGGAGGGATCCAGAGGGCAGGGAAGGTCTCCCCGCAGTTTCCAATATAGCCAGCAGTTAAACTACTGACATGGGAAAATCCAGCTCTATGCCTCCACACCCTCAGCTGCATTCAAGCCTAACAGTAGCACATCCTGGTGTGTGTGTGTGCGCGCAAGTGTGTGTGTGTGAGATTTCCCTGACCTTAACCCTGCCCCACAGCTGTTGAACAAGGGAGGTAGAAAGCTGCAGCAGCAGAAAGAAAGAGGGACACAGAGAGAATGGACACCAGAGATGAGACAGCTCGGTCCCTTGGGGCCAAACGAATGACTCACTGACATCCTAGACTCAGAAGTCTGGTTGTACGGGACAATGCGAGGAACAGAAACAAAAAAAGTTCAGTGCGGTGCGTTTATTGCCACACCAGACTTTTCTGCAAATATTCACCGGACCCTCCATGTGCAACATTACCTGAGCTTTTCATTCATATCTGACCATTGAGGATGTGTTATACAGAGGATAAACACCACTTATCTTTTGAAATGCAGAACAAGGCCACGCAATTTTTTTGAGAGGCTGTGCCGACCATGAAAAAAAATGGTGTTAGGATTCATTCAGTGTTGCCATGGAAAATGTATTCACAAAGGCAGTTCAGCCTCACCTCATCACCATTCCTATTATTTACTTGTCTGCTGGAGAAGACCTGTCGGCCTGTCACAGGGCCCATATCCGTCAGTCAACAAAAAGCAATTCACAGCAATTAAACAGCCAGAAGTGACGCTCTACTGTCAGGTGTCAAAATTCAAGGGGTGAAAAAGGGAAGCACATGCCTCATCACAAAGACAAACCCACCTGAATGTATTTGAAAGGTTACTGACGTCCTACGTGTTTTTTATTTTTATTTGTCTATACGTAAAACAGGTTGTTGTGTCACTTTGCAAACAAAGCCCTTGACCAAGTCTTTTGTAATTGTGGAGACTGTATATAAAGATGGACCTTGACTTGTGGGCGAGTCCCTTGTTGCCATCTTGCCGAATCCCAACTCCTCCTTGTTCCCTGTTCATTCAAAAAGGGTCAAAGAGGTGAAACACACATGGAGCTGTGGGTCGGCTCGTGGCGCCGTCACCTCATCTATGTATGTGCCGGGTCGGCTTGGGCTTCAGTTAAGAGACCACCCCATCAATTATACTTAATTTCAAACATCAGTCAAATAAACATTCACCCCTGTACAGTTGTCACTGGAAAACATGTAACTGGTTGAGACCAAAACTGCAGTTTGTACCAGGCTTTCAACATGTTCCATTCACCTCTGAAGTTGACCATTTTAACATGGGAGTCTAAGGGGATTTGCTCCCTTTTGGAGTCAGGCCCCAGTGGTCACCCTGTGAACTGCAAGTTTTTTCTCTTCCTCTTGTTCTTCGTCCGTCTGCACCGGAGGTTGGCCCTCCTATGAAATGATAGTCCGTCATTATTACCGACTCTACAGGATGTTTTTAATTCCACTCCGTTCAATGGAGCTTTCCCACTGCTAAAGAAGGGTAGATGGACTGCCTTTATGTCACACTATTCTTGTTTTATTGAGCGTCCAAACTGCTCCACAGCGCAGGTTGCTCTCCGAGTTGCTCTGCACTTCTATACAGAGTCGTTTTTCTCATGCGCATTATTCACACGGCTGACACAGCAGTCAGGGGCAACGCGAGATTCAATTTCTTGCCAAAGGAGACTTGGGTGTGTGCAGGGCTGACCAACCCTGCCGAGCGATTGGCTCATGGGCGGTCAACTCCCCCTTGCGCATGAAGACATGATCATGGTTGATCAACAGTGTGTATAAGAGCAAGCTTTTTTTACACCTATTTCATGGTGTTCATGAAGCTTCTGCACAAAAGGAAACGTTGAATTATTTCATAGGAGCTAAAGTCAGAACTGCAGGGTGTTTTCAAGCACTATTCCCGACAGCCTCCGAGTCCAAAACATGTCCAAAGTGGACTGAGAATATGGAAGGATGCAGTGTGTTGGTGTTGACTTGGACAGATGAAAAACTAAAGGTGCAGTTTTTAAGATTTGGTGACATCTTGAGGTGCAGTTGCATGTTGTATCCATCACCCGCAAAACTGTCAGTACGTAGTTGTTTTGTCATATATTTAGAAGTGACAAAAATGATCGCACACACTGCGCCTTTAAAGGTCTATTGGTAATAAGGCCAACAATGACGCCATGTTGTCATTGAAAATAAGCATCGGTTCTCAGTTGACCTACCTGGCTAAATAAAGGTTAAATTGAATAAAAAGTTAGGGTTAGTGCAGTGTTTTCCCTGGGTTTATAGCTTTTTTTTGGGGGGGGGGGGGGGCGGGGGCGTAGACACCAAGGCAAACACTTAAGGAATCATGGTGGTCTTGTGTTTCAGTCAGTACAACAACTTAACAACTAGTGCCTCCGTAATATAATGGTTGGGGAAACACAGCAGTGTTTGTGCTGCCGTGAGCTGCAGTGAACACGTATGCAAACTACACAAAGTCCTGCTGCAGTTCTTCTTGCGAGAGGCAGAATCAGACTCAGGATGCCCTGTTTTGTCAACCCACATTGAACAATGAAATGATGGGTGCGCCTCCAACTTACTGGAAAAGGAACCTAGGATGAATAAAATATGGGGGAATTGGGTCATAGGTTGACAAGCATTTGTTGAATGGGGTTTCACAGTGGATACATTGGCAAATTCAGTATTTACATTACTCTAATCTAATCCATTATGGAGTCAATGCACTGTGGAGCGATAGGCCACTGTGATAGTGAGGGGGAAAATCACAGCTCGAGCCAAGTTTCCTATAAAGAAATTACCTGTGTTAGCGGCTCATTACAAGTAAACAACTACAGCTGGCTGTGTAATCAATTGCACTTCAGAGCATGTGCACATACTCGAGAACCCATCAACCCTCGTGTCTTAAAAATGCCCTCAGAGGCAAACGTGTGCCCTGACTGACGGACTGTTTTTTAACCTTCGCCTCGGTCTCGTAATGATCTCATCAGTTAACATGGAGGAGGATGGATAAGTGGCATCTCCTTCACTCGCCTCCTGTTTCCTTCCGCTTCTGAATTCATGCGCAGGGAGAGGAGGCTTATGCACGATATTTTGGAAATCAGGCTTTGGCACATGACTTAAAACAATGAATTTATTTTAATATCAAACCTCAAATTGTCCTTAACTTTGCAGAATCAATTCATGAAAATGTCTGCATGTAATTGTTCTGTAATCATT
>JAFBJT010106246.1:151625-161855 GCA_016785325.1 Chascanopsetta lugubris
GAGAAAGTGTGAGGGGGGGGGGGGGGGGGGGGGGGGGGGTGGGTAAGGGGTGAAGGGGGAAAAGGGACTAGAATCCCTGTTCATGATGGAAGAAACACTCCTGCAGTTTAACTCTTTACATACAACAGTAACATCGAAGTAACTTTAGAGCATAGTGAGTCCAGATATTCAGTCATACAACAAATACTTGATAATCAAATATGAACATACATAGTTATTGAGAACCTATTCAAATTCCAGCATAGTTCATGTTAGTTCAATTTGTTTTAAGGTGTAGTGTGTAAGGTTTTGGTCATTTATTTCCCTTCTTAAAATATTACAAAACAATTACATTCTTACATTGTCATGAATTATTATTTTTTCCCATTACCCTTAAATGAGCCCATTTGTGTATATTTATATGAGTGTACACAATCAGGCACAATCGGGCATCAAGACTTCATAAGGGACAGGTAAAAAAGGCATAAGGGACAGGTAAAAAAAAAAAAAGAATAAATCAACAACAAAATAAAAGGATCGCCAGTTGCATGTCAGATGACAGCCCGAGTGAACCGGACGTGAGAGCTCTGAAGTGGAAAAGTTTGTTACATTCTTTGCGATCCCTCATCATTTCGTGTGCCTGTTGTCTCCCCCAGGTCCAGAGTGGCAGACGGTAAGAACAATGATCCCATTTGTCCAAGTTAGTTACACTGTTTGTGGCTCTGGTTTGAGTCACGGATATAGGGTGCATTCAAGTACATGCATAACAAATATAGACAAAAAATACAAAAACTAAAGATATACGATATAGATCTTAAATTTCCTGCAGGATTAATAAAGTATCTATCTGTCTATCTATCTATAGTACAGCGTTACCATGGATTTATCAATTCACACTGAGTTTCTCCACATCACAGCCATGGTCAGAGTCTTATTCTCACTTGTACATATACGGTAGAGGATCAATGACGAAGGAGGCTCAGACTCATTCAAATAAACAGCTCCTGCTCTCTGCTACTTGACGATGGAGAGGACAGAGGCAGCAGGTTGACAAGAGGGGGGCACATTTTCTCCTGGTATGAATGTAATTACCTGGAGACGGAGTGAGAAAAAATCTATTCAAAAATAATCGTCAAACAAGTTTAAAAGGGCCGTGTGTGAGGTTTGGCATCTAGAGGTGAAGTTGCATGTTGTGTCCATCACCTCACTCTCGACCTTCTGAACATGCAGCAGAACCATGAACTAAAATAATAATAAATAAAACTCATAATTTTCGTTACGTCCACTCTGGGCTACTATAAAAACATGGTGGCCCCCGTAGAGAGGAGCTGCTCCTGTTATAAATATACAGTAAAGGGCTCATTTTGGAGTCATCTAAAAATGAAGCCATCATGATTAAACATTTATCTTTTATCTTTCTTTCATCTAACTTTTATCTACACATAAAAGTCACAGAAATTGACTGAAATCTTTAAATTCATAAAAATATCAGTATGTCGTTTTGTAATATTTTAAAATATTTTTTAGAAGTGACAAAAATGACAAAAATCTTGCACACTTTTAACACTTTTTTCACACTCTTCCAAATTTCTTTTTTGTTTTTGAGGAATCAAACTAATATTAAAACTAGATCAGATCCAAATGCGACAGGATTATTGGATCCTCCTCCTGTTTGCAGAGTAATATTTTCGTGTTGACACTCCAGCGACACTGTATCACTAAGATCGCTGTGATCATGTGACGCTGCAGTCGGTTCCCAGGGTGTGAATTTGATTTTTTTCTGTTGACTGTTCTCTCACATGTAAAATAAGACACTTGGAAATGGCACAGACTTCCTACCCTGATCAAACCTGCATGTTTAAGTGTGAAAACTTGATGTGGCATTAAAGCGTTGTTTGTAATATAAGTTACTTATTCTTGGTATCTATCAGATGATCGCGCACCTTTGATGTGAAATCATCTGATCGCCTGTGTGGTGTCATTTGGCGTCTGTTTGGCAATAAAGGTGTGTGTGTGTGTGTGTGGGGGTGTGGGGGGGGGGGGGGGGGGGGGGGGGTTCATCTCAGCCTTTTTCAGGCCGTGATAACACAGTTGGGATTATTGGAAAGAAAACACGGCCATGGGCAGGATAAATCGAGAGAGACAGATAGAGAGAGGGAGGCGTGCTGGCTTTTATTAGCTCTGCCATTGATCACGCTTACAGTAAGATAACACAGACAAGGGAAATTGGAACATGATATATCCTGCTGAGTTCTGGGGCCATTTCCACCGTCACATCGCAGCTGCTCAAATATTATATCCAAACCACAGAAGGGCCTGCGGGTGTTTGACAGACAGACAAGAAGCCAGATTTTTAAATGTTTATGAAGTATGTATGTTTATGAAGAAATGTATTTATACAGAATACATTTGAATTTCATCTGGATGACAACCATAGATGATACAAAGATGGATTTAGCGTCCGTGACCTCACCCTTTGGTTTCAATGGATCGATCCTAACTCTTCCTGCTTCCCGGTTCATTTAAAAAACGCGCAAAGAGGTGGAACACGCTCAGAGCTGTGGGTTGGCTTGTGGTGCCGTCACCTCATCCGCGGTACATGCCGGGTCAGCTCCGGTGTCAGTTTAGCGAGCACGCCCTTGATTATGTGTAGTTTCAAACATCAACAAAATAAGCAAGTTACAACAGCAAAACGTGACTGATTGAGACCAAAGCTGTAGTTTATACCAGGCTTTAAACATGTTTCATTCACCTCTAAAGTTGACCATCTTAACATGGGAGTCTATGGGGATTTGCTCCTTTTTGGTGTCAGCTCCCAGTGGTCACACTATGAACTGCCAGTTTTTTCACTTCTTATTTTGCTTCACCCGTCTGAACTGGAGGTTGCCCCTCAGTTACAATGCGGAGGCTGATTTTAGTGAATATTTTATTATCTTGGGAATACATCATCCATCCAATTATTTTTTTCCAAAGAAACTACAGTGAGAAATAGATTTTATGATTTGTCCTGAAAGTACATTTGTAAAGTTTCATGCGTTTAAAATGTCATCAGTTTTTCACTCTGACACAGTTAAAGGGCAAAGTACCGTACTTCTCTCTTCTTTTATAGAACAACTTCCCTAATGACAGTGTTAGGCTTAATAAAGCAGGATGTGATGACATCATAGGACATAGGCTTATCCTAGAATACAGACATTCATCTAAAGCCGTGGCCCCAAATAGGTTGATAACATTGTTTGTGGCCCCGACTGTTATTCCTTCATTATGTGTGTTGGTTGGGTCAGCACCTGTATACTTGGGGTGGGCGTGTCGATCTGGTGAGTAGTGGTATCAGATCGGTACTAGCGTGATTTGATCCATACTTTTGTTACAGTTCATTCCATACATCCAGCAAATTACTGGAATTTCCTCACAGAGTTCATGCGAGCGCAGAGTCTCTCCAAGTCTGTCTGTGCAAACAGCGCACCTCTCTCTCTCTCTCTCTCTCTCACTCTCTCTCGCTCTCTCTCTCTCGCTCTCTCTCTCTCACTCTCTCTCGCTCTCTCTCTCTCAGGGACACTTTGACCCCTCCCTACTCTGCCGGAGAGCCAGAGCACTGAGAGCAGCCCATGATGGCGAGAAGGAGAGAAAGAGAAGCCATTTACCTCTGTGGTAACACCACCAATTTACACAAACAAATTAAAGCAGCTCACCCTGAGAGAACTCTGAGCTGCAAAAAAGTTGAGGAAGGAGGAGGAGGAGGGGGAGACCCCCAAACCCAAACCAGACCCCCGACACAGAGACAGAGGTCTCTGGCAGAGGCTTTTCAGCCAAGAAATCAAGAGCATCCGGGTCGTCTCCAGCATTAAGCCGTGTTTTTCACAGTGCAGTGGTGATCGGTTTCATGATCAATTTTACAGACTGATTAAACCATTATCATAAATTCAGCAAGTTGAATAAAAATCTCCATTGAACACTTGCATCAGTGTGTCGGTCTGACCTTCACACCATTTGAGCCAAAGCATTAACAACAGACACAAGATGCCATTTCTCTCATTAAGCAGTGTGCAAACAGTCAGCTGTTTGACACTGTACATTTGAATGTAAAATATTTTTTCATCACACTGATTCCTGAGATCTTGATATATTTGTTTACCAAAGGAATCTATGGAGGTGTTGATTTTTTTGTTGAACCCAAAGGGACATTTGGTTTGATTTTAATGTATGTTAGTTTTGGAATTCCTGAGATACTTGATTCACCTTGGGACAGAAATAATTGTTTCCTTCTATCTTGTGGTTCTTTGAGTTTATATTGAATAAGAAAAGTGTTCGTTACCCCCACCTGATATATTTGTTTTGGATTCATGACATTCATAGAAACGAAGCCCACATTATTGTTGGGCACCACCTTGACAGCCAGCGGGTAAATGACAACATGCGGCTAAACATGTCATCACCGCTCGTATTGGGTCGGGGTCCAGAGAAACATATGGAGTCCGACTCAGCATTAATCTCAGTGACCTCCAATTGATGTAGTCGGGTGTCATTATTGCCGACGTTAATTGTAATTTTACCAATCTTTTGATTTTCCTTTGCCAGCAGTTTCAGATAAGACTCCATGTCGCCAGGTCTGGCCCCAGGGAAACATCTGACCGTGGTCACTGGTGTCACAAACTCACACTGTACCTTGACATTTTCTAGTCTTAACATTTGACTCCTATTTTCTTTCCTTGTTATATTCAACATTCAGTCCTATTATTCCTCAATAATAGTATTTCCCACTTTCCTTCTACTTCTGTTTACCCACCATCTCCGATCGTGACGTGACTCAAGGGGCCTCTCGGCATCTGCAGCGAGGGCCGGCCTCCATCTCTTCCTCCTCAGCCTCCTCAGCCTTCATGCTCAGCAAGTCTAACATGTGAAGCACTCATGATGCCTGTGATGTCTTTGAGGTGTGTACAGACCACAGCCAGGCAGCTGTGGCCCCTCAGACCTTTTCTGTACCCACCTCCTCCTCAAACGCATCTAATCCAAGATCTTTCTTTGCATTCTCAAGGGTTTTGGATAAGATATGAATTCAGTGAATTTGAATGATCTATTTGCTGGTTTTATCTTACTGATTCCTATCCTAAACTAATTTAAAGGTGCAGCATGTAAGATTTGGTAACATCTACAGGTGAAGTTGCATTTTATATCCACCAACTCACCCCCGACCTTCTGAGCATGCAGGAGAACCTAGTCATTAAAACTCAAAAGATGTTTAGGACGTCCACTCTGGGCCACCGTAAAAAACATGGCGGCCCCTGTAGGACCCATTAATGGTAGTGGAGAGAGACACAAGGCCCCCCCCGTGGGAGTGGCCCTGTCTTTTCCATTGCCTGAGTGGATGCACTAAACCAAGGGCTACCATTGGTCCTCCTGCATACTCAGAAGGGTGAGGGTGAACTGATGGAAACGACATGCAACTTCACCAATAGATGTCACCGAATCTCACACCCTGCACCTTCAAAATGGCATCTTCAATTACATAGGAATTTGATCGATACCATTTAGAATGTGGAGATTTCCACGATACATATTGATTGTTATGCGCTGCCTTGTATATTCCTCCCTCACATTGTTAGTATCTAATCAATGTCCCATGTTGCTCTCAGGGTGTGTGAAACACAGGGTTGCAATCTTGCTTTGGCTTCAGAAGCTGTAAATGTCAGGGCCTTTCTCCTTCCCTGAGGTCTGCAGTCAGCCTCTTCACTCACTACATTAATGGCTGTTGTTTACCGGCCGCTGCAGACACACTGACCTTTTGTTCATTTTCAACGGCTCGGTGTCGTTGAAAATCAATTCGGATAAATCAACGAAAACCTAAGAGCTTAGTGATTACTGACAGATTCACGTCCATGTTATACAATACCTTTTTAAAAACCTTTCCAGATTCCATTCCCTCACTTTTTGATACACGTATTTGTAACCTGCACCCTCCCGCTGCTACTCTGCTCGCCGCTGCTCTGCGTTGTGTTACGGGTTATGTTGCCAGCAGGGGGAGAGTGTCCCGCGCAGAAAACACGGGAGACGGAGGGGTTGATCTGTGGCAGGTGGAGAGACTGTTTTTATTTGCTCCAACACGAGCATCGATGGACATTCAGTGCTGCGGACCAGACAGCTATTATCATCATCACTCATCATAGCTAAGACAATTAGCAACTTAATGGTAGTGAGCAAACCGTAGAAAACACACTTCACAGTGTACCACAGAAACCACAACATCCCCGCCCCACCTGACAACAGCCCCAGGGATGGAACGAAACTCCACGGGATAGTGTTTGTGTGAGTTGATAAAAAATGCACATCGAGTGGTCATGGCTACAAAAACATTCTTAGTACAGACCGTGGCGGATTATTTTCATCCCGAAGCCACAGATGTGACCACCAATCAGGGTTTATTCCCGCGTCCCACCCAATGCCCTGCTCACTGATATGGGACGAGCAGCCACTGGGACTTGTGTGTAAAATGTACAGGTGGTATATTATTATGTTATTGCATTTCTTTCATACACAAACAGTTTTTGCAGTGATACATTTATTGTTGTGTTCTAATCCTCTTGTTTTACGGCTCGTTGTTGATGATACACCTTCTGTTTACATAGTCCAGACTTGTCTCGGTGATTATTATTGTTCTTTAATATTCTGTTTTTGTTGCCTTTTGTTCATTTACCATCCCCTCCACTCTTATGTATTTAAAAACTGTATGTTGCTCAGTCTGGACTTGTATCGTTGCATTTTAGCCTTCTGGCTTTATAGTACCAGAATTTTCAGGTATTCCATTCTGAAGAATTTGCTAAAGACAACATGAGGAGGTTGTATGAACCAGATGAGAAGCAGCCAAGACTAAGGATTTGGTTTTGTTATCAGAAGTTATATTGTCAGTCATTTCTCATGGTGACATACAGCGAGACAGCATGATCAATATGTTTATTGTTTTATTGATCATAAGTTGTGTATTTCTGTTGTTGTACTGCAGCAGAAAACCATATCTTACTCAACTTCAGTCAACGATGAACATACTGAGCATAATGAGTCAGGTCATTCGGACTGAAGCTGCTCCGTGTTATTGGCATCGTGGACATGTTTACAGACATGTAGGGTCATTTGATGAGTCCACAAGTGTCCATACTATTCAATTGTATTTATTATTGATTGTATTATTAATGTCTGTCAGAGTCGAGTTCACAGAAAAAACTGTCTATATCCTCAGATGACACAAGCCAGGTTGAGAGGGCTTGATTATGTTTAATCATGAGAAAAGTGCAACTTAATTAACTTATCTGTCACTATAATGAATATGTGTTGATTATTCATGTATACTGGTGCATTGTCCATTTTGAAAATGTCCATTTGGAATATATAGGTCTTTGCTCGTCCTGTGTTGATGCTTGGTACCAAGTTTGAATTGTTACTCATCAAGAGTGAGTCCTCCTCAAACAGTTATATGGCAAACTGGCCATTGTTTGTGTAGAGAGCTATTGTCTAAACCAGTGCTTCTCAGCTGGTGGGTCGCGACCTAAAAGTGGTTTTCAGTGGGTCACAGGCTGGTTATTAAATGTTCTTTGTGTTCTCTATCTTCTTTATTGGTGAGACAGGGTTGTGACAGTGGACACACCTTTTTATTTATTTATGCATTTGTTTGTTTTTACCAAAGCAATACATTCTATTTTAAGATCCACTTTTCAGAGAATGGTCTGTGAATCATGACGTAATTGACTCTGTGCTCCATAGGGTGAACGATGATATACAATTATTGCACAATACACAGCAATATAAAACAATAATAATAAGATGTGTCTGAAGGTGAGTCTTCTGTCAGTCTGTCCATGCGTGAAAGAGTTCATCTTTACAGTCTTTAATAGTCACAACAATATATAATACCTCCAGCGCATTGGCTCCAGTTTTTCTACAGCTTCGAGAAACTCTGGAGGCCTCCGAGAGCATGACGTGTATCGATCGTCTGATATTACATATAAACCTCTGAGGCTCGCCCCCAAGTCACAGGTCAGGGTTGGAGTTGACTAGGATAGTGAGGAAAAGCAATATGGGATGTAATTTTAAGAAGTTGAATAAGATGCTTAAGATTGTGTGTGTGTGGGGGTGGGGGCTGGGGAGTGGTGGGCATGAGGGACAACGAGATGGAGACAAAGAGAGAAAGGATTTTTTTTTCTGGTAGCATTTCTGCCTTCATGTCTGGTTAAGCAATCTGCTGCCGCTGCCCTCCACATCCATCACTGTTACAGCCAGGGAGGAACATTTCCAGCTCAGTGTGTGTGTGTGTGTGTAAGCATGCCTGCCTGCCTGTGTGCACCCGTGTGTGTGCAGGCATCTCACATAAACACACAAACAGCATTCATTCTCAGAGTAAGGGGGTAAAGGCTGTAGATCCTCTTATATATCTCCATATATCTCCTGTATTTACAGGTACTGCACTTTTTTACGGCCCCTGCCGGAGGTGGTAGAGTCTGGCAGGGATGGAAATGTGACTAGCATCACTCACTGGAGAGGGTCATGTTTGGGTTGTAATGGTCATTATTTCTCAGATATGTAAATATCAATGTGGGAATTAAAGTTGTTCATGATATCAAGAAGAGATATGCACTTATATTTTCAGTGCAGTGTGAATCATTTCTGTTATTTTTCTCATTTCTAAGAAAATTACAAAAAAATACATACTGACATTTTCATGAATAATCACCCACGAGTTTTATTTTTTTTCCATTACGCTTAAATGAGCACATTAAAGGGGTAATGTGGGATTTTTAGTGCTATCTGGTGGTGAAACTTAAGTATTACAAATAACTGCAAGTGTTCAGCCCCTCCCTCTCTGAGCTACGGTGGCCCCACGACTTCAACAGCCAAACGCAATGACGGCCCCACGGCTTCAACAGACTCAAGCAGCCACTCAGGAGAGGATGAGGTCATCAACAGGATGAGATTAGATAGATGAGTGACATCTATCTAATCTCATCCTGTTGATGACCTATGCTGTATTTGGAATTGGTCACATCATAATAATTAATGCCTTTACTAAATTATTACAATTCACTCCCTCATGACTTGATCATTCTCTTTCTTGCTTGTGATGACATGAGCAAAAACCCTTAAAGGTGCAGTGTGTATGGTTTGGTGACATCTAGAGGTGAAGTTGCAGGTTGTATCCATCACCTCACCACTCGATTCAAGCATGCAGGAGAAGCTATGGTAGCCCTCACTTGTCCTCAAAAGATATTTAGTATGTCCACTCTGGGCTACTGTTAAAACATGGCGGCCCCCGTTGGGTGGACCTGCTCCTGGTGTAAATATTCTTTAAAGGTCTAAATGTAGGTTTATTTATGAAGCAAGTCATACGATGGGCTCATTATACATTTGTAAGATGTCTCTATGATTGTTTTGTTATTCTATTTGTACAGATACAAGTGACACAAAAATGACCAAACTTTTACACATTGCACATTTAAAGACATTTGGACACCAGTCATAAACATTATAATTTAGTCTATGTGAACATGAATACTCGATTTGCATTTAAAGTTGGGGGAGTGGCCTCAGAGGTTACAGCCGCACTGGTTTTAAATGTCAGCTGTTTAGACACATTCTAAATATTGGACAGTTGAACACCACACACTCATTCCTGTATAGTTTTCCTGTAACAGCCAACTGTGCTGTATCTAACAGTCCACCTGTACATCAGCAGTACGGTGAGGAGGTAGGTCTATATGTGCCTGCGCTTGTTGTATATTCTTGTGACCATCCTCCCGTGTCGGACGGATGTAGTGTTCAGCCAGAGTGTTTCTGTAGATGGCCATTGGCAGAACATAACAAATTCCAAGATCCAAAAAGTGAGCATCTCGATATCCATTGATCGACCTACAGCATGTGAATTTTCCTTATTTTTATTTTGAGGGCAAAGAAAAAAAATCTAAATAGAAAAACAACGTAGTAAGTATCTGTCAAGCACTTTACACATGAGGATCAGGTGAAATCCTGCAGCCAATGATCCACGAAATATTCCGCAGGACAACACCGTCTTTTTATCAAGTGAATTTGTATCATTTCTACATTTATATTGTCTTCTATTACATTGCATTATTGCACCAATGGTTCTGAGATGATGGTGTTATATTGGAAGTGGAGGTTTTACTGCAAATACCTCAGAGGATACATTCAGTGGTCACTTTATTAGATATACAGTATTCTCGGATGCAATTCAAATGCAACAACTCAGCC
>JAFBJT010106247.1:7337-24597 GCA_016785325.1 Chascanopsetta lugubris
GCTGTTGGCTGTCAATGATGACATTTGTTATTGTGTCTTTGATCAAAACGATTTGCCCACGATGGAAAGGCAGTTGCCTTTAATCAAAAGGGAGTTGCCTTTGTATGAAAGGGAGTTGTCTTTGATGCAAATGGATGTGCCTGTGATGAGGAGCCTGCAGGCCCAGGCGAGGCATTAAATGGACTTATGCACTATCGTAATGAATCATGTTGGTTCTTTGTACAGCAATACAGTCAGAAACAGGCAAGTAGGTTTTTATCGGCGAAGCGCCGCAGGACGTTTCTGTTGGCAACTCGAATAATGTGAAATTAATGATTTTTTTCTCGCACAGAGAAAAAAAAAACACATTTCCGGCCTGTAATGAATACACTTGAACGTACATTGTAATATCTGCTCGGTGAAGTCGGTGTAATAGATCTAGTGCCTGTAGTGGCTGACAGTGAACCCAATAGTGTGCTTTAGCCGCACTGATAATTAAAAGACACATTGATTTCTCTCTGCCCGTTGCGTTGGACCCCCACCCCCCAACCCCCACCCCACCCCGCCTCCCGCCGCCCCTTCAAGATCCAGTTCCTATTTCCTGCAGGATTTATCTATCACCCGCAACGCCACTTGTGTGCTATCATTCACGGCGGTAAAGAGGGGAGAGAGCTCCAGAAACAAGTCGAGAGAACAGGGGGGAAACGGTGCTCTTTGTGCTCCCTGCGTCAGCACACAGATGGATGGGCCATTAGTGGACACGGGAGCACGGTTCAAAGCTTGTTATTAACACAGGTGAGGAGAGTGCGCGTCCCCTGAATTCCAGATGAGCATTTTCAAAGTACAAACCGGCTCTCTAATGAAATCTTCGCAGCGCGGCAAATTGTTTACGGCCTAATATCAGATCTTTGTGCCTTAATGGAGGCTCTGTGGCGAATGATTTCACCTGTGCTCCATTTTCTTATCTTAACATGGTTCCAGACCTGCACGAGAATTAGTGACTGCAGATTCGTTGATGGGAAAATACAAACGAGCTGGAGGAGGTTATGTTTTCGGCCATGTCTGTTTGTTTGCACAGGATTAGGCCAAAACCACTAAATCTATTTCCACCAAATTGGGTGGAAGGATAAAGCCTCGCAGGGAGAAGGGAGTCATCGCAGTCTGTTGTGAATCAAGAGGCCACGGAAAGAATTAGACCAAACAAACATTATGTTCTCTGCTGAGCAAGAAGTGTTTTTGTTTTGGCTTTTATTAGGTAGAGAAAAACACAGGATTGCATCCTCTTATTTTGAGGGACGTGACTTACAACACAGTTTGTTTACACTCTAATTCTGTTACATGCTGGGACACCCTGAAAAGACTGCAACCTTGCCACAGGGTTATTCATAGACATTAGTGAGGCATGTTGATGGCTTATACATTTACAATATTATCTATTCATGTATCTGTTTACATATATTTATGTGTTTATTTGTTTCTTCATTATACTAATTGATTATTAGAATTATTTTTATTCTAGAGATTTTAAAGAATATCCTCATCCATACATATATCACGCATATTATCAATATATCATCATAAATGTAGATTTATGTAAAACACAAGTGACGGGCCATGTCAATATTTGGCTTTGTCACTTTTCCGTCACTTCCTGTTTTGAAGTACAGTTTCTTGTTGACTAAATCCATCCATTTGTTGTTGTTTTTGTTTTTTGTCTGTTTATCAGAGGAAAGGATGTTATACAGTCACAGTGAAAGACAGTTTAAGTTCTCACTTTAAGTAGTAGAATCTGCAATTGTAACATTGTGTAATTTATGTTTTTGTTAATATTTGTAGCCTCAGTCTTCATGATAATAATCTGGTTATTTCTTCTCAGCGATAGGCCCCCATGAATATCATTATTCAGGTCATGGTGACTACCTGTTTATGTATTATGTGATACGGATGGTTTTTCTTTATTATTTCCAGTGTTTAGACACACCAGGGGTATCAAAGACAAATCCAGTCAAATTGCCTCGCTCATTCTTGCCAGTGGGCACGGGTAGAATAAACCAGTCCAAGGGCATTTCTCCTCTTCATGTGTTTTTAGAACTCATTCACCTTTAATTCAGTTGTGGCAATTTCTCACGGCTCACTGAAATAAATTGGCAATTTGGCCTTGCAAAATTAACCGGGCCCTATAAGGTTTGGGAGTATAGCGGATTTCACCAATGCTATTTGATTTTTCCAAATGAATTCACGGAGGCGGAATTGTTCAAAGTGAACCTAAAAGAGATAGTGAAGCGGATCTGCTCTCATTCATCAGCTCATTGCCTTTCAGGAGGTCGGCTAAACCCTGCATGCAGCCACGAGCGTGTTATGAGCTTATTCAATATTCCTATTCAAACCAAGTCAAGGTGGGAAGTGGCCTTTTGAAAGTGCAAGCTTCTGACTCAACGAGAAATGATGAAATTAGCAAACACGCACACATTGACATAAAGTAGGCCTCTGATGCACTAAAGTGTGTAATGCAACTTCTGTTTCCCCCTTTACTGTCTCCCATTGAACCTCTGTGCACATACAGTATCCAGAGTGATGCCGCTACACAAAGTGTGACAGATGAGCAGTAAATGAAGTGTGAGTACAGGAACCTGTGCATGAATCCATGATGGCCAAATGCACATGCGATTGCACACAAGCAATTATGTTAATGTAATGGTAATCGGAGGTTGATTGAAATCACTTGATTGCTCCCTGCTCTTACTCAATATGGGACTTCAAATATATGTACAGGAAATGAATGTCTAGATTTGTTGTAAAGGTGATTTGAATATTTTTTTTTTCCCATTTTAGTGCTAGATTTATTATTCATTAAACCTCCATGAAACCCCTTTGTATATTAAATGTAATTATTTATCGTTTTCTTGTTTTGTAAAAAGTTTGGAGTAATGACTGCATTATTGCTCACTAGTTATTCAGAGGGGGCAGGTGAGGTGAAAGGTACTCGACCTGCCACATGCAATGTCACCACTAGTGTCAGCAAATTGTATACAGTGCACCTTTAATGTGGATTGAAACTAGCATAACAATCTTATTATGAAGTGAAGCTCCTTTACCGCTTAATGTCTTCTATATGCACTGATGCAGAGCACTGTCCTGTAGCATTAGCGTGCCCACATGTGAACGGCACTATAAATAGCAATGAGAAGAAACAGTCCTGCTGCTGTAAGTGAGCTGACTCTGCCTTTGCCATCCAGTGCTGGTGGTGCACACAAGCTCCTTTCATGCTACAACAGCCAGTTTCATCTGGGAAGTGAACATCTCACCCCCTGGATCCGAGCCGAGCGCGCCGGCATATTTCAGCGTGATGGGCATTGGGCCCTGAATGGCTGAGCACACACACACACACACACACACATGCACAAACACCCACACACACATACACACACTCACGCACCCAGTCAGGGATGATGAGCACCGGCTCTCCGGAGACAGCTTGGTGAGAACAGCGAGGTGGAATATTCATGCCACTGAGCAAGCGGGGCCCCGGAATGGCTTGAAATGCAGTGAGTGGTGTTGTCAAGTCATAATAGTAACAATTACCAAACGGAGGGAGGAGGGCGGGAGGGAGGGAGGGAGGGAGGCGCACTCTGGAAATCAGCTCCGCTTCGCCGTCCAATTAACGCCGGGGGTGGCTCGCTGGCGTCCCATTCCCAGTGTCAGCGTGGCTGAAAGGTTATCGGCACAGTTAAGCCACCGGTGCCTGTGATATATGTAATGCTGCTGCCACTTCCGGGCGCCCGCTTGCTTGCTTGTCGCCGCGGAGACGGATCCTGATGCATGCCACATGAAACGGGCGTTGTGCAGAGAGGGAGCCGTCTCTGAATGGAGATTGAATTACCCGGGACCCTCTTACAGGAGCCTCATTACAGTCAGGATGTCCAAGATTTTCTGAGTCACAGCTCTCGCTCTCTCTTTCTCTCTCTCTTTCACTCACCCCCCCCCCCCCATCCCCGTGTGTGTTTGTGTGTGTGTGTGTGTGTCATCACTGCCTGTAATAACCATAAAGCAGTGGCCCAATAACAGTCATAAAAAGCAGCATGCTGCATTGTGTGTGACTACAGTATTGAGTATTTGTTTCCTCCGCGCGCTTTATGGCCCGTGTCGTGTTTTTATGTCCTGTTTTTTCGACACTTGTCGACGAGAAATTTAAACCTTTTTCTCCACGTAGCCTGGAGAAATTGAGGTCACGGCTGAGATACAAGTCATCCCTTGAAATTTAACAGAAGGAGACAGAGCTAAAGATGGAGGGATTAACATTATGTAGGTTTGAGAATATAAAGTAAGGGCATCGACGGTGAGCCGAGCGTACGGGAGGGAGGGAGAGAGAGTGTGTGTGCGAGGGAGAGAGAGAGAGAGAGAGAGAGAGACAACGAGGGAGACAGCGAGGGAGAAGGCGATGGAAGAGAAAAACAAATAAGTCTCAGGGAGAAAAAAATAGACGGAGAGAGAGAGAGCGAGAGAGAGAGAGTGAGGGAATGTAATGAAGGAATTCCCACTGATGGTGGAAATAAGCCCATTTCCTCTGCTGATCAAATTGAAGTTGGGGCTGTGGACGGTGCTGCATTATTGGCAGAGCACGCACGCAAACACGAGCGGCAGAGACGCTAGTCAACAAGTGCCACCTACAGTGTACGCGTAGAATCGGCCGTATCCAAGGTGATACCATCAATCTGCTGGATGGCCAGGCGCGCCATCGAGTGGATTCCATTTTCATCTCCGTGATTTATTGGAAAATGTGCTGACACAGGCAGCGGTTGTGGCGCGCACAGACACAACACGCTGACACATGGACGTGATTGCACACAACAGATATAGGACATCCTGGTACCGCAGGATTGCTGGTGATTGCAGGAGGCTTTTGTCTGATGTAAAGTTGAGTCAAATGTGGTAAGACGGGGGGGCAACTTTCCAATTAATTGTGTGTGTGTGTGTGTGTGTGTGTGTGTTCTTCACAGTTTCACGGAGGTACCCTGTGTTCAGAGGCCGGCCCTCTGGCAACGAGTCGCAGCATCGCCTTGACTTTCAGCTGATGACTAAGATACAGGACACACTGTTCATCGCTGGCAGGTAAGCTCCACACACACACACACACACACACACACACACATCAATTTCCCTCTTCTCTCTCCTTCACATACCCCCGCCCCCCCCCACACACACACACCACCAACGCACTCACTCATGCCTTGGCAGGTAAACAGTGTCATAAGGGGGGTAAAAAGCTCTTAGTGTTATTGGATCTGTGGAGTCCAGGCCTGTGCCTGATGTGTGGATGGTGCGGCATTGATCCAGGAAGAGAGGTCCATCACCCGGGTGCCTGACGCCCCGTCAGGGCTTTCTTGGCATCTTTACATGTTTTCCTGGTATTTATGGGCGCTGGGATTAATCGGACCGCCAGCACTAATATTGTAGCAGGAAATCACCTCGACATCCACTGTATAAAACTCCCCGGCTTCCGAGCTGCTGCTGCTGCTGCTGCTGCTGCTGCTGCAATCACCAGCACATGTATCACTGCTGTCAGGTGGATCCTCCCAGAGCCTGTGTGCTGGGTTTGAATCAGGAACTCTGATTGTCATTGGTTTTTATTAGGTGTTTTTAGAGCTGTGTCGTAAAGCCATAAGGGATCAGCATGTAAAACTGTAAAGCACCGTGGACCTTAAGGTTTTCATATTACTTTGACTTAAAGGTGTAGTATGCACAAAAACAATGTGTGGAAACACAGATCCCCCTCCGTCATCTAGAATGAACCATTAGAGGTGTGTGACGGTGACGCAGCTCTCTGCCTGTATCCTCTCAATTGATGTATATTGGAATGTGGGTGGGGGCCCTGGTGCGTCATGGTGGTTCACTATTGAAGTGTTTAGTGTTTGTTTGTATACAAAGTCCTGCTGTGCAGGGGCGACAGGGCCGACTACGTCCAGTGACATTACAGATAGAAATTTTGCATAATATACCTTTAACTCTGCACATATAATAACGCACATATTTAGAAGTCAAGTTCAGTTCTAAAAACCCGGGTTTGACAAAGGCGATGATCAGTTTAAACAAATAACCGAAAAACAAAAACATTCAAACAAAAGCGAATAAAGCCCCCAAATCGGTAAACAAGCCAGCTGCTGATTTGAAAATAAGTTAAACCAGGTTCACTATGAAATCCACTGATTTTCAAAACACAAAAACATACATGATTATCACTGAACCACGACTGTGTTCATTATAAACATATCCCCTGGTTGTGTTGTGTCTCTAAGCTGTGTGTTGTTGTTGTTGTTGTTATTGTGTGTCCACAGAGATCAGGTGTACCTAGTCAGTCTGAGAGAATCCTACCGGAATGAGATCATTCCTTACCGGGTAAGATTCTCGCCACAAGCTGCTCTCTCAATCCACACACACACACACACACACACACACTAAAAGCTTCTATAGAAAATACAAAGCCATTCATCACGGGAGCGGACAGGTTGTAAAATGAGAGGCTGGAGAAGGGAATACGCGTGTGTGGATTGAGTGTGCGGAGCATGTGTCTCACTCCATGTGTTGGCTGTTACAGAAGCTAACGTGGCGAACGGGCCAAACCGACAGGGAGATGTGTGCCGTCAGGGGGAAACACAGGGTACGTATTCAAAAAAAAAAAGTCATTCACACCATGGATTTTCTTTCACAACACCATCAACAGCTACAGCTTCTCATAACCACTGCTTCCCGCTCCGCCTTTCCAGGACGAGTGCCACAACTTCATCAAAGTGCTGGTGCCGAGAAACGACGACCTGGTGTTCATCTGCGGGACCAACGGTTTCAACCCCATGTGCAGATACTACAGGGTCAGTGCCCAACCTTGTCGTACCTCCATAAATTCACGTTTGAACCCCCAGATATGCACATTGTAAACAAAATACAAAGTATTAGAGGGTTCATTACCTTGGTGTTTGTAGAGGTTAGCGTGCGTCCGTCAGTGAGCCTCAGGCCAAGAGTACGTCTGCAAAGACAAATTCATACCTGCATTTATTTATTTGTATTTCAACAACAACTCATAGACATTAAAATACAGCATTTTTGTAAAGTGAGCGCTGTAGTTTGACATTCCCTTGACATTTGAATCAGTGGAAAACCGCAGGTGTGGCTCCTCCCTCAACATTGAATGGGATCAATCTTTCTCAAATGAAGTGCTTATTCTAGTTTATATACTGCCTTCACTCCGGGAGACCATGCTTATAAAAGACTAGTTCAATCAATTGCCATATTACTCAAATAATCTATGAGGAGTGCACATGCGAAATCAGAGTGACTGTTGTCTCAAAGTCCTATGTCCCTTAAATGGTCTTTATATCCTTCTTGGACAAACACAACCTTCCTCTGTCCGACTGGTTCATTTCCTGCTGTTTCCATGTGAGTTCATTTTCACACTGTTCCACAACAAGCCTCCGTTAATGTGTGGGTGATGGCTGTGTTCTCTGCAGCTGGATAACCTCGAGTTAGATGGAGAGGAGATCAATGGACTGGCACGGTGCCCGTTTGACCGCAAGCAAACCAATGTTGCCCTTTTCGCTGGTAGGGGTCAAACTCGCACACTCGCCCACACACACATTTGCGGTTCTACTGAAGAAAAACTGATGTGCTCCTACTCTCATTATCACCTCCGTGTCTTTGCCACGGAAGTGGGCCTGCAGCGATAACAATTAAGTCTTATGAAAGAAGAAGAAGCACAACAAAGGATTGCACAAGATTTTCTTGTGACCGTGTCGGGTGATCCTTTTTTTTTTTCTTTTCAGAGGGAAAGCTGTACTCTGCCACTGTCGCCGACTTCCAGGCCAGTGATTCCGTCATCTATCGCAGCATGGGTGACGGATCGGCCCTGAGGACCATCAAGTACGACTCCAAATGGCTGAAAGGTGAGCGAAGCGCCCCTTGGTTCCGCAACCCTCTGCACCTCCTCAGAGATACACATGTCAACCTGCCACCTAAGCTAAATGCCCACGGTGCCCCGGCATGGTGTGTATATGTACGCGGCTGTCAGAGCGGTGTTTTCGGAGTGATACACAGCTCCGCCCGCCTTGCCAGGCTCCGTGGGGGGGACTGGCCTGTTCTCTCCCAGGCAATCTAGGTCACCCCTAGTCGTATACAGCCTCGCACAAATCCCTGAAATATTCAACGTGCACTGTGGCGGTGGTGACGGTGCAGAAATCCACTTCAACTCTCTGCCTCTCCGTCTCTCCCCCAGAACCTCATTTCCTGCATGCGGCCGAGTATGGGAATTATGTGTACTTCTTCTACCGGGAGATCGCGGTGGAACACAGCAACCTGGGAAAGGTAAGTCCCGTTTATAACGCCTTACATATTCCTCACGTATGCCGGGTCTTTATCCTGACAAGAAAATGGCTTACGCCCCCCTGGGTTCGTGGATCTCTGCCACAAACAGCCCCCGGTAGCAAAGAGGCCCCATTCGGGCACTGACAATTGGAATACAGGAGTATTCCGCTGATGTAAGACTATTACACAGTGGGATGATTTGTGTTGGCGACGTCGCGGGGCGACGTGGCGAGGGCATTCGGATGTTGTGTGTCCCCGGGCCAACTGCAGAATTGACCGTGGCTCATCCCTCAGCAGGTCTGGTTGAGCTGCAGGAAGCCAGCATCCTCCATCCGCCACCAGCTAATCAATTTTTCAAACCTACTAATGCTGGGGTGACACCTGGCCTCTGATGGAGGTTTGCGTGGGGTAAATTATTAAAACCGTCCCAGCCAACTGCTTCACACACTTCATCTACACTCCGGGCCCTGGTGAGATTCACATGTGCAATCTAACATAGATTCGCACGGAGCAGCATTAGCCATTTCATTTTCTTTATCCAGTCAAGGGGAAGCGTCCCCACACACGGTTAAATATGTGTTGGCTGAGTCGCCACAGGATGGAGGGGCGATGCATTATTCAGCGCGTTGAAGTGTTTTTAGCGACGCTTGCTCAGCTGCTCTCCTCTTCCTCTCCCGCCTCTGTCTTCTCTTACACCGCCGGCTCCTCGCAGGTGGTGTACTCTAGGGTGGCTCGGGTCTGCAAGAATGACGTCGGCGGGTCGCAGCGAGTGCTGGAGAAGCACTGGACGTCCTTCGTCAAGGCCAGGCTCAACTGCTCGGTGCCCGGAGAGTCCTTCTTCTACTTCGACGTGCTCCAGTCCATCACTGACATCATCGACATCAACGGGGTTCCCTCGGTGGTGGGTGTGTTCACCACGCAGATGAACAGGTGGGCTTCCGCTGTTGTTGGATGCCGAGCTGAAGGTGTAGTCTTGTTAGCATTACTCGAGGACCCAATGGTCTGATTGGCTAGCTGTCCTCCTGGTGCCATCTCCTCCACTCTGCCTCATGCAAGTCCACGTGTTTGCGAGGGTGTAACCTTGCCCAAAGGGCAAATGGGAGCGGTTCAGATGCTTTGGTGGTCTTGTTTCGAAGTGGGCCCTGCTCTTCCTGGCTTATCCCGAATGATGGGACTCCACCGTTAACCACTTTGAGAAGTCTTAGTTGAGTCTAAGAGCTTAAGAGTTCTGACGTTGACCTTAAATTGTCTGACATCTCCGCAGCATCCCTGGGTCAGCAGTGTGCGCCTTCTCCATGGCGGACATCGAGAAAGTATTCTGGGGCCGGTTCAAAGAGCAGAAGACTCCCGATTCGGTTTGGACTCCGTATCCAGAGGAGAAGCTGCCCAAACCGCGGTAAGGATGGAACATTTCCCACTTCAAACAGCGCTCCCAAATCCCACAGAGCCCCAGAGCTTGAACCCGGGCTTTAATCTGAAAAATTCAGATTTTAAACATGACGCTCGCCGACTTTCTTTGAGGTGGTGGCACTCTGACTCTGCAGCTGTTTACCACCTGTCAATGTTTCCCCTCCTTTTAACCCTTCCATGTCCGGGTCAAACCTAATGAAATCAACTCTTTCAGCGAAGGGGACCAGGTTATTAGTCTTGACCCAGCACACGCATTGACCATCTGCCTATGATTGAATTATTAATTTGGCATAATTAGACGCGTTGCATATTTAACCGGTTTACAGCCAGCACGCATATTCCTAGCTCTTCTCTGTGTCGGAAACACAAAGTCCACGGAGCAGCTCATTAGCCTAGTAAATCATTTATGGAGGATAACCACGCATATATATAATTTATGTTTCCAGCTGAGGCCCTTTTTTGTGGTCCTAACGAGCAACTGCCGCCCTCTTGTTGCACTTCCCATCAATTTCAATGCCTGTTATTATGACTCTCTGGTGTGTGATCGTATGGGGCTGATCTTTGACCTTTTCTTGCCCCCCATGTGTGTTTGTGCACCCTTCATCCCAGACCCGGGTGCTGCGCAGGTCATGGTCCAGCTGCGTCCTTTAAGAGCTCCACTGAGTTCCCAGACGACACCCTGCAGTTCATTAAGTCCCATCCCCTCATGGACTCAGCTGTGCCTTCCATCGGGGACGAGCCCTGGTTCACCAAGACACGTGTCAGGTGAGTCCGTGAATGTTCAGAGCGGAGTTGGAGGAATGTAAACAAACAATTAATATATTTTTTAAATGGCCCAACAGTCGCTATTTAACCACTATCAAATTCACAATGTCCAGATTTTTACTTGTATTGCTGCCAAATGGCATGAAAATATCGAATAAAAATGAATACATCTAATTATGGATTATCCTTTTTAACCAGCAAAACCCAAAAATGTGGTCATCAAGAGAAAAGTGTTTGAGTTATTCTCCTGAAAGTAAACAAAACGTATCTTTCAATCATCCAATTCTCAATGGTAAAGTTCATTCACTGCTTCACTGCAGAACTCAAAACATTAAGGTTCATTGCCCCACTGTACACGATGGCTGAACCATTAACTACACAGGATAATCATTAGCTGCTGTTCTCCACTCGTAGTTAAAAATATTGAAGTCCATCTCATAAAACCTGATGTAGATAAATAAACAGAGAAAGAGGAAATGAAACAAAACTTTGACCTCGAAGTAACCTCAAGTGTGATTTGTGAATTCACAGGTACAGATTAACGGCACTGGCTGTGGATAACGAGGCCGGACCCCACAAGAACAGCACAGTGGTGTTCATCGGGGCCGAGTCAGGGGTCGTCCTCAAGGTTCTGACCAAGACCACGTCGGGGCCCATGAACGACAGCGTGCTCCTGGAGGAGATCGACGTCTTCAACAGGGCAAAGTAGGGACACTATTCACCCTCTCCCTGTCTGTCTCCACTCTTGTTTTCACTTCTCTGTCTGGATTCTTGCTGAGGGGACACTCGCAAATACTTGTGTGATGTGTTTGTACTTGTTTTTGAAGCAGCAACAGGGAACTTTCCAAAGAATGTTTGTTAATAGCATCTTTGATGGCGGAGTCAGCATCCTTCTGCGAGCAACAACACAACAATAAAGCCAACCAGTAACCAGCCGCAGATGCTTGAGCTTGTCCTCCCCCCTTGTACATCCGCCCACACTGATGCAGATCTGACCTGAGCTAGAGGGCAAGGGGGTGGGGGTGGGGGTGGGGGGGGGTGGGGGGGGTCGTGGTGACCTGTCTTCAAGCGTGATCCAGCGCAGTAGCAAGAAAGGGAGGGATAGAGCTGGTTGTTTGTTTACAGCCTCCATCTCTGAGGTTTTATGTACTGGCGCTGCTGCTGTCAAGAGCTTAAAATGCTGTTGGCACTCGAAAACATAAGCTCGGGAACCAGGGCACCCGTCATACACGTCATTCTGACCACAGGCGGATAGAGACCACTTACAGGGCTTTCACACCGGCAGGGCTCAGTGTCGGTTGTGGTGCCCAGAAGTTTGGAACCGTTTTAAAGCGGAACCAAAAAATAGTCTTAGGTAAGAGAATAAAAGCCCACCAATAATAGATGCGATCTGTCATCTTGCAACTGTTGAGTGTCTAGTCCACTCCATTTCTGTTTAAGCTGGTGTGGATGGTTCGCCAGAAAGCACCACGGTTCATTGACTCCAGAACGTAGCCGGAGCCAGAACCAATGTCTGTCTGGAAGCAGTAAACCAGGAAGGTTTCACTTTCTTATTTTCATATCAGCCGTCAATGGCGTTTAGAAAAATCGCTTAAAAACATCCCCAGTGCACCTTTAAACCTTCAGACAGGGGCTTTATCCGGCCTCTCCGCCGAACAAGCGATCGCATCCGCGGAGACTGAAACCGTAGACAGCTTTATCTGATAAACCTCTGATCATGTTTCCCATGTCCCTCTCCAGGTGCCTGTCTAACCGTGAAGACGACAAGCGTGTCCTCTCGCTGCATGTGGACAAAGACACACACAGCCTGTACGTCGCCTTTTCAAGCTGCGTCATCCGGATTCCCTTGAGTCGCTGCGAGCGCCACTCCTCCTGCCAGAAGTAAGTGACGACGAGCTCGCCGGGGTTTTTAAAAACACTCGTTCACGGGTTCGTTTCATAAAGGGAAGATAAACAAGCCCGGGGTTAATGTTCAGTCGGACGCGAATGATTATACTGCGCCTGCCAGAAAGATTAAACCCGCCTTACTAATGTTGTGCGTGTCCAGGTCTTGCATTGCGTCAAGGGATCCTTATTGTGGCTGGAAACCTCATGGAGCTTGCGAGAGGATACCGCCAGGTTTCTTGTAAGTTCATATCCCAGTTGCGAATATTACAGATGAGAAAATTAGATCAAATATTTCCCTTTATGATAAATCTCTCTCTCTCTCTCTCTCTCCTCAGAACTGGATATGAGCAGGACATTGAATTTGGAAATACAACTCACCTGGGAGACTGTCATGGTACGAATTTCATCTCCATACCATCCCAAGCTGACACATGCTTACAAAGACAAACAGACACACTCAAAAATATAATCTCATACACCATGAGCCTTGCACACCAGTAACCACTCCAGTAACTTGTCCCGACATATTCTATGTTGCAGTATTAACACACACATCTACATGCAGTACATGACCACCTGTAACTAATGCTGCCTGCTGTGGGCAGAGAAATGGACATGTACAAACCGAGGGTCATGCTCAGCTGGTGCAGACGGTAGAGGTGTTCAGATCCCCCATGGCTACTAAATGTGCCATTCCCGGTTTTGCTTGAAAGCTTGCGACCCTCCGTTTGCACCAGCTGATCATGACCCGGGCTGAACCTCAGTATTGATCAGAGCCAGAGGAGTAGGACACTGATTGCGAGTGCCTTGTGTCTTTATTGTTAAACCCAGTAAAACGCACTCTTGGTGTCTTTTATTATTTATTTTCAGTTTCTGAATTCCCTTTCACTGATTTCTTGTCCTTTTGAATTCTTTTAGCGTTTTTGGGCTCTACTTCAGCGCCAGATTACAAATCTTTTGGCGACCCTACCTCTGGTTAGTTTGATCTTTTACTCAAATGGTTTCTTTTCCTTGAGTTCAGCATCTCCAACCCCGTCTTCTTCACCACCACCATCATTCATCTTCTCTGACCATACAACCACCTGAATGCTAATGTTCAATTTTCATCGTCACCGACAACACCTCCCACCGGACACACCGGTGCCCTGTCTCAGCATAGATCCACTTCCTCTTTCTTCACTCATCACTTCCTCCTCCCTCTCGCATGCCCGATCACCACCCCCTCCTCGGCATCCATACTGTTGTGTACCAACTCCTTCTCCTAGTTTCCCCTTCTATTATCCTTGTCTTAAGAAAAACAAAAAGTCTCTTCATTGGTCTTTGAATGTCAATACAGCATTTTGTTCAACCTTGATCAAATGTTCTCATTGTGTTTGGACACTAACCTTTAAAATCACACACTGCTCATGCCTACTAACTGGGATGATAACAGTATGTTGGCCCACATTTCTAAATGGTTTGTTAACAATTTGTTTGTCACCACAGACATGGAGTTGTCATCCACGCCCGTCACTGTCCAGCCCAGTGGGCCCATACACACCCCACCACTCATACCCACTCAGAGCCCCAGCGCTGGGCCTGATCCAGAGCTCTACGGCTCAGGCTTTGTGCTGCAGGATGACCCAGCAACCTCCCATTCTTTAGACTCTATCCCAGGGGGCCAAGAGGGTAAGGCCCACAGGGAGGCAGCCAGCACGCTGCATTGAGCCTGATCTGATAGCTGCTCACAGTTACAGTTCTGGCCAAGCCACACGAATGTGAATCCACACCTCGACTTGCAGAAACGCACATGCACACAGTGGCAGCCATTTGTATTTTTTTATCCAATCATGTCACATATTTAATTTAATTCCATGAATTTCAATTATGTTATGGTCATACATGATTTATGTTGCTATTCATATTTGTATGTTACCATTGTTATCTTTGATTTAAACTGTAATTTCCTCATGTGTGTCATGACTTTTTTTCAAATTACTCATTTCAAGTCACTGTTTTCATGTTGTGTCCTTGCAATTCTTGGTTTGGATTTACATTCCATCTCTGCCAACACACACTATATTCCTACTTTAACCATTGATTCATTAACATTTAACCCCTCGCTGGTAGATCATTGACTGGGCCGCCACCTCACTCTTTTGGCCGCACAGCAGATGACTAACTCTTTCAATGTCTGTGGTTACTAACAAACGTTCCATGGAGCGGCTGCTATCTCGGCACCTGGAGGATAAACACCCCTTCTCTATACTGTGACAAACATCCCTCTGGCTGATCAATGGTGTGAAAACACTGATTGGACTCCACCTCTACTCTACAACAGTGCAACTCTAACCAAGTAGTGGCCGATAAATGCATGAGGACTTGCCTTCAAGGATGACGTATGAAAGGCAACGATTAAATTCTTCCCCCTCTGAACTAACATAGCGTTGCTTCTCGTAGATGGTGAAATGGATGATGGTACCTAACAACCTCTGCCACTTTCCACCATGTTTCTTCTTCTTCTTCTTCTTCTTCTTCATCTTGGCTGAGATGAATAGGAATGTATCCACCTTTATGGATTTTGAATGGCTGTTGGGTTTTTCAATGGGCTTCAAGACGCAGAAACAGATGCATGGCTGGGGTTCTCACGCAAACATGCACATTTCTGCTCTTCAATGGGGGAAGGACGCTTCACTTGGCTCGTGGACTCTTGTCGCCAGTGGGATAACCAATGCTTCAATGTGTTGTAGGTGTGTGGGATAACCAAGCAGGAGAGACCAACCAGATGGTCCACATGAACATCCTCATCACCTGCGTGTTTGCCGCTTTTCTCACGGGCGCCTTCCTGGCCGGATTCATTGTTTTCTGCTACCGGGACAAATTTCTCCATAAGCCAAGACATGTCCACAAGGACACGGAGTCCGCTCCGTCCTGCTCAGACTCTACTGGAAGCTTTGTCAAGCTCAACGGCCTCTTTGACAGTCCTGTAAAGGTACAGCCATAAACAAACCCGCTCCAGTACAACATGAAAGTCTGGATAGAAGTGATGTGAATCTGTGACTAATCCCTCTGACTTTATTGTGACATTTTTAGGAGTACCAAACGGACATTGACTCTCCCAAGCTGTACACCAATCTGCTGAGCAATGGCAAAGACCTGAATACGCCTAACGGAGATACCAAGACATTGATTCTGCGGGAAGGGTGTCAGCCCCCTGAGCTGGCCGCCCTGCCCACACCGGAGTCCACCCCTGTGCTTCAGCAGAAAGGACTCCAGCCCATCAAGAACCAGTGGGAGAGGGCTCACAGCAAGTCCAGCGGGACCCGCAAGGAGTCCAACTCAACAACAACAACAGCCAAGGCCCCTCAGTTCCTTCCTTCCTCCCCTGCTCCTCCCAATGCCAACCCCCACCACCCTCATCTCGGACTGGGACACTCCCACATCCCGAGTGCAGTTGTCCTACCCAATGCCACTCATGACCACTCAAACTTTGAGAGTGGAGAGGATACACTGCCGCACTCATCGGAAAAGAAACTGAAGAACCCGGATTCTAGGGGAAGTCGGAAAGACCCAAAGAGGTCTGTGGATGCCCGAAATACTTTAAATGACCTTTTAAAACACCTCAATGACTCTGTGGCCAACCCCAAGGCCATTCTTCAGGAGGGGTCGGGGCCTCGCCCCAGACAGCATCTCACACTGGAGCCCATGGAGGAACTAAGGGAGTTACCCCCCAAGGTGCCCAGCCGCGAGGCCTCCCTGTACTCTCCCTCCTCCTCCCTGCCGAGGCACAGCCCCACCAAGAGGGTGGATGTGCCCCTGCCCTCCACCCCCACCACACCGACGGGCAGCCTGAGCATGGGGGGCACTTTGGAGAGGCAACGAGGGGGGTACCAACTGCACCGGAGTGCATCTCACAGGCAGTCCTTATCCACCTCACCGAATGGGGTAACCATGGGGGTGTCTGTAACCCGCCAACACAGTATGAACAGAGGGGGTTACATGCCCCCCACGCCACCCTCCAGACTTGACTCTCATGGCGCAGTGATGGGTTCAGGACTACACTCGCCCCACCCATCCTCTGCATCGCGACAGAGCAGCTACAGTGGGCACGGCTCACTCCCTCGCACAGGGCTTAAACGGACCCCATCGCTAAAGCCAGACGTGCCCCCGAAACCCAACGGGTTTTCACCACAGACTCCACAGATGCGAGTTGTCAATAAGTACAGTTATTAAAACTAAAAAGCCTGAACTCTTCTCCGTGAGCTCTGGGGCCTGGACCGCAGAGCGTTGAGCCCCTGAGGGCTCGGGTTGGGGAATGGACGGGGTAGGGCCTGGTGTGTGTTTGTGTATCGACTTGAGGTGTGTCTCCCCTTTAAATGATATGCACAGTCACTCACAATTAAAAAGGGAAAATCACTTGTGGCCAAAGATACTCCTCGGGGCTTTTTTGCTCCCTACATCCCCATCCCCCTCCGTTGTCATGGTAGCCACAAGACATAAACAGTGAACAGCGGCGAATCCGCTGCTCTCATTGTATCTGCGCTTTCGGCGTCGACCGGTTAAGGACGAGGTTAACGACACCGGGTCCGGGCCTGTCGCAGTGTCCGTGGTGTGTGGTACCCGGTCGAACACAGTGGAATACTTGAAGAATGAGTGTCGTTTGTCACTGCCCTTGAGCACTGTCTTCCCACTAATGTGAACTGAACAGAGAGGAAAGGTAGACCATGCCTTGTTAGAAGGGTGGCTGGGGCAGAGGAGGGGAAAATCAATTATCATGGGGTTCGTGTTGCTGAAGATACATGTGACTGGAAACAGCTGAAACAGACAGCAAGCGGACAGAGACAGAGTGTGTGTGTGTGTGTGTGTGTGTGTGTGTGTGTGCTGGCTGGAG
>JAFBJT010106247.1:25243-40252 GCA_016785325.1 Chascanopsetta lugubris
GAGGGAGGGGGGGGGGGGTGGGTGTGGGGGGGGGGGGGGGGGGGGGGGGGGGAGGGGGGGGTACTGCAGCATCTGGAGGAAATGTATACAGGCTAACGTATGCTACTCTTTCCATTAAAGGTCAGTAACTTCAACTATGACAAGCATATGTTGACAGTCCGATCAGAATGGCTGTCGCTTACCAACAAAGATGATTCTGGGAACATACTGGCCATCAGGGGAGAGATGTTTGTCTGTGGTTTCATACTATAAGGAAAACAAAAACTGTTAGTCTTCTTTATTCTTTACGATAAAACGCATGTTTTGAGTCGTAACATCCAAACACTTTCTTTTAGAACCGATATGGTTACTATTTAAGATGAAATGTGTGAACAGACACAATTGAATTTAATTGAAGAAAAGAAAAAAAAACCTACCACCAAATTGAGGACAATGAAGTCTTCATCGAGCATTTTTTGGACCTCATTGCTGTCAGAGACAATCTTCTTAAACGCTGCCGAAGAAAAAACAAATCTCGTAAAACGTACTTCTTTGCTCTTGAGCCATGCAGACGAAAGCAACTGCATCTGTGCATGTGAGATAACATCACACCCGATGGTTTCCACCAGGAACTAAAAACAGGTTTGGCTCCTCGTGCAATAGAACACTTTCTTCTTCGCGTGAGTCGCGCAACTAGTCAAACAATTGCTTCAGACTTTCTAGACTTACCTTGGCTGTGTGGGCAATCCTCCAGATGAAAGAGGACCATCAGAGGCTTGTTCCTAAAAGACACATCCACTTCTTTACATTTCAAGATTGAAGATTCGAGGCGTTTATTGTCACGTGAACGTGGTTTGCGTCACCAAAGCCATGAGTGTTATCGGTATGGATCGAGTAAACTCATGTATTCGAATCGTTTCTTACCTCGACCTGGACCAGTACAGTGCCTCCTCGTATGTCTGTGCCCAGATCAGCTGATCACCCCAACCTGGACGGACAAGGACACCATTCATACTTCATCTGATCAGAATAGATGTTCGCTCGTGTCATTCAGCCTTACGAAGTGCTCAGGGTGGTCGCATACCTCGGGACAGAGTCTGGGGGATCCTCTTGCCAGTCTTTGGGATGTATTTCCCAAAGGCTGAGGACATGGCCACCAGCACCAAGACTAACAGGGACAACGCTTTGATCATTTTCGGGTTTTCTGAAACGTGAGAGACACATAAAGCAGGGAAATATCACCTTGGGATAAACGTGTTTGAACTCCAAACTTTCTTTGGCTGTGAATAGATGAGAGTGTTGATCTCTTTTAACCACGCATTGTGTTGTCTCCTGTGTGATTTGATATCGTTGATTTCCATATTTCTAAAAAATTAACTGGAGCGAGGTAAGAGTGAATTGTCTGAAACGCACTGTCTAGTCTTAACAACCGCAAGCATAAAAGTACTTTGTCACACGTTTTCACGTTGAACATACATGAGCGACTTTGAAACAAAAATAACATCTAAAAAAAAAAAAATGACAATGACGCAAACGTCACATAGATCATCACCGAACAACCAGACGAATCAAAAGTATATTTTGTGTATTACAGCCAAAATGGATCATTTTTGATCAACTGTTAGAATTCCTCATAACAAACTCAGCTTCAGACCTCTTGATTGGGTCCATGTTAAACCTTTTTTGCTTGTCATTTTAAACTACTCTACTGCACAAAATCATCTTTCTACTCTGTTCAGCAAAGAAATGTCATAGAACGAGTAAAGACGCCTGCAGACTCAAAATCTTACCTGCTCCTGACTGGTCCGATGAGAATGTAGATGAGCTGCAGTTACCGGCTGCAGTATTTAAGTACCTGCTCTTTTGTGGAGCGCTCCTCCCACCTGCCCATGCCCTTTGTCTTTAAGGCAATGTTTACAACACACCTCCCATGTTTGCAAACTGCCAAATAGAAGAAGTGAGTTCCATTTTTTATTGCTCATTATACTGTAACGTAGGATCATCCAGATAAACATATTATACTGTAATGGCAAAAAACAAATAAGAATAACAATAAAGATAATAATACCAATGAATGATGATGCAATTTCCTACTATTGCAACACGTTACACTGAACATGGCCTGACATTATCAGAATTATTTTTGAACCCACGTTTGTTTCTTCAGTTGAAATATATGTTTGAGTGTCAATAATTGTATTTTCTGCTCACCAGAGATAATGACACGCTTTAGAATTGATTACTTTGAATTCTACAAATGGCTTTAACTTCTCTCTGATATTGTAAATGAGCTTAAAGACAGTAGAAAACCAGAATTGGAGGTTAAGTGGCGATGAGTCTATATTTGATTGGCTCAAGGCAGACAGATGAATGAATAACTATGAATGAATAACCCGACATAGTAAACGTTAAGACATCAAGCTGAAGAATTGAATATGTTGAAGGTCCAGGTTTTATATCCACAGGAGTGGGTACAAATACTCTGAGGTGATAATACTCCACATCTTATAGAGCAATTATTGATACGACCCAAATAACATGTCGAGAGTTGACTTTTGTCTTACAAAACTAAATCCATAAACCACAACAATGGATAGATCCAGACTGGAAGGTATGATGCATGTGATATGATATTCAATTGTTAATTAAGCACTTTTGATCAACTGACTGATTGATTGATGGATGGATGGATGCATGGACGGACGGACGGAGGGATGGATTGACTAAATATACTTGTAATGTTTTACAGTTCATGTTTTTTAGAATTGAAGAAACAACAACAAAGACAAACTTTCATCATTTTCAGTGTTGCCTAAATTACATACCACTGTATTTTGAGAGATCTTGTCACTCGGCCTGAGTCTTCTGAATATTCTTTGTAGAGGTTCTTTGAACCTCTACAAAGGCTCAAAGATTTCACAGATCAAATTCTCGTTTTTCAGCCCAACCACTTCAGTCTCTCCTGACAGGGGGTCATTCCCATTGGGCAGGGGTCTCTGGACACATCATGACAAACTGGACACTTCTCGAATGGCGCTAAAGAGGTTGGGGTGGTGATAAAAAACCTACTGGAAAACATCCTGTCAGACCACAACAAGTAAAGGATTCTTTTCATCTTCATAAGGCTTCACGTGGCTGCACCGTCATTTTGTATTGGAGTGTAACAATATGCCCTTTTTTCATTGTCCACTCAATGACAATGACATTTGTTGTTTTATATCACATGTTAATCTCATCTTGATGGGATTGTAAAGCTGTGCTCTTCCACTCTTCATACCCTTCTCTGTTTCCCATTCATTTCATTGTTCAGAAGTGCTGGACGAGCCAAATGCCACAACTGGTTTATGATGTTTGTAGTACTCCGTTTGATACCAGGATGTACGCACACTTTGGTGCTGAGGTGTCCTTAACTGCTTGCTCCCACAGCAATGACTCAATCCATGACCTCCTCTTTCCGTCACTAGGTATTGTCACTGCACCATAGTAAATATTGAAACTACAGGGCAGAGTTAAAGGCCACACCTACACTTCAAATTCAGCAGCTGCACTCAGCCCCGCCCTGATTACACGGATCTGATGGTAACTGGCCGGTGACTCGAATAGGATGCGACCACTTTGTGCTCGGAGAAACACAACGCACCGTTGCACCCTATATATCGCACCTCTTTGAAATGTGAACACGCGAGTTGGGTGTTGCCTCACGAAAGTCCTTCATTACATTGAAATCACTCACATCATTTGAGGCAACCGTTCTCTTTTTCATTACTCACCGCTATCGTGATATGGCGTCAAATCTCCAGTTATGTGATTGTTTGTATGGATGTTATAACTACATCATGAAACTAAATATCCCCCCTCCAACCCATCAGCTATTTTTTGTTACGGTTCTATTTGACATCCCTCATCAAAGAGTAGAATGTGTGCAATTCATATCTCCAGTGTATTATTTTAGCTACCGCTCACACAATCTTTGCACCTGTGAATTTATTTGATTGTATTCCTGGCCATGGGCAAAACAATAGCAATATATTCTCTCAGCTTTGTTTGTTTGATTTTTGTTTTGTTTATTTCATCCCAAACCAAGGGATAAAGACGGGTCTGTCCTTCGTATTTTACTTCTTGTAGTAACTCAAGCCAGACACACGACTGAAATATCAACATGAAGCAGTTCGACAGTCACATCCAAGAGATCAAAAATAAAACTGAACAGATAACAGACAAATTAATACAAAAATAGAGAATATGATAGGGAAATAAATTAACGGACAAATAAGCATAAAATTATAAATACGTACATGAATCACATTTCTAGAACAAGATAATGTTTACATGTTCAATTAATCAGTTTTATTATATTTATATGGTTAAAGGGTTTTATTTATGTAGCGCATACTATGCATAGTTTATGTAGCGCATACTATGCAATACTATGCATATACTATGCATTATATTTTTTAGTTGTATCTTTATGCAAATGTCATATTTCTATTGTCTTTTTTTTCTCCATATGCTGCCTTTTATACTGCCTTTATTTTGTGTTATCATTATTTGTCTATTTTAGATTGCACACTTCTTGTGTCATTCACTGTGTAAAGAGTCATTTACATTTGTGCAGTATACTTCAATTTGCACTGAATTGTTCACATGCAGACTCTCAAAAACGGCTTTTAGTTTGTGATATGATTATCATTTATTTTCATTTCTTACATTTAGACTTATTTTGCGTGGCATTCGCTGTGGATGGCAAAATACGGATTTTATTGTACAGGGAAACATGTTTCCTTTCTGTGTTTGCAATAAACTTTGACTCTTGAACGATACAATGTGGGATTCAGGCTCTTGCCTGAGGACACTTCCGCATGTGGAAAGAGGGAGGTGGAAATTGAACGTCTGAACTTCTAGTTTGCAGAAGGACAGGTTCTCTGACCCTTCAGCCATAGCTACTTCTAGATACTGGGAACAGGACAATCAAATATGTGTCCTGAGCAGCCCCCATGGAGAGGACCCGCTCCTCATGAAAATATGCATGAATAGGCTCATTTAAGGGTCATAGAAAAAAATAAAACATTTAGGTGCTTATAAATGTATTGAAAGGTTTGTATGTAATCGTTTTGCAATATTTTTAGGCATGACAAAAAATGACTGGAATCGTACACACTGCACCTTTAACGTTTGCCTAACGTTTATGTGTTAGAGGGTAAAGTTAGCGCACTGGCATTAAAGCTTTTCAGTGTGTTTGACATTAACTCGAGCCTTTGTGTAAATGGTAATGGGTCTGTACTGATATCGCGCTCTATCAGCTTTTGACCCCACACATTTACATTCACACAATCAACTGTGCATCTGTGTGCAGCACTTATTCATCCATCGAGGTTCAAGGTGTCAGAGACACCTCGGTATGTGGGGGGAAGATGTGAATCTGGCCACAAACCTTCTGGTCAGAGGACAGCTCCTCTAAACCCTCAGCCACAGCTGCTCCCCATGTGTGTGTGTGTGTGTGTGTGTTTGTCTCTTAAAGTGAATGTTGCTCACTTTTTCAGTGTGTTTGTAGTTAGCCTTTAAGAGTGTGTATGTGTGTATGTGTGTGTGTGTGTTTGTCTCTTAAAGTGAATGTTGCTCACCTTTTCAGTGTGTTTGTAGTTAGCCTTTAAGAGTGTGTGTGCGTGTGTGTGTGTGTGTGTTAAAAGGGTTAGACGTTAATCTTTCGCTTAGACTCACACGGACTTTGTCGATGTATGTTCAGGTGTATTTGACCAGTATTACTCTACAAAATATATTTTTTCTTTGTTCCTCTCCCCAGCCATTAACCCATTGACGGACAGAGTCTCCTGGTTATTCTTCAGCACATCAGACATGGCTCCCCAGTGTCTCACTTTTCATTTGTGCAGAAAATATTCTTTCTTCCAAGGCATGCTGTATAGGCGGGTGTGAGGGTGTGTATGTCACTTTCTATCAGAAAAAAACAAAACAACACATTTACACATATTAGGTTGCGTATTACATGATCTGCTCCGGTCGTTACATTTTGATCTAACGATACGCAAATGCATGTAGCTCACGTCACCACTTTTCTCTTCCTGAATCCTCACACATTGGACATTGTCAAGGATCGACTGGTATGGGCCTGAGGTGCTCGAGGCCCTGTTGTCTGCTGCACTGTAAGAGCCCTGAGACCAAGTGAATAGAGATCTTTCTGGATTACTGTTTTCTAGTCCTCCGTTGAGACTAAAACATTCAATTGTTTGCCACGCTCGTGTAACACGTGTCGTCAGAATGGCTGTGATGCCTCGATATCACCGCTTGGAACAGAATCCTCTGAACTCAGACCGTCAAGTGTAACAAGATGTATTGTGTGACGCTTTGAATATTTGCCACTTCACTGCATGTGACAAGCACAGTGCAGCCTCAGTCCAAGGTGTCAATTTTGCAGTGCAACAGCAGAAAAAGAAAATTAATTCATCTCAATTTTGTACAACTGAAGACATAAGCAATTTCTTGTGAATTTTGGGTGTAGTAGTAATCTATCGTGTTCTCTCAGAGTGGGATATTTCGGGCAGGAATATCATTATATTATATTATATACGCAGAGTAAATTCAGTAGAACCTCACAGACAACACCCATTCATTGAAAACACTGAACAAAGCACACTTATAATTTGGTATTTATTCAATACATTGTGTAGGAAATATTTCAACTGAAATATGATTCTAAAAAAACATGGAGGGTGGAGAGATCGACAAAACAACATTCTATCCTTACTGTCCCACAAGAGACGCAAAAGTCATTGTTTTCACAGAAAACGTTTGAAATAGAATTACTATGGAGCATCATTAAGTATCTGACTAACAGTGACAAAGACCACTCCCTATGTCCAGGTGGGACAGCAGAAGACGCAACCAGCGACTAGGGAGATCAGGAAAGGCTGCTTTTCTGAGGTCATAGCTTGTTTGATGGACATGATTGTTGCACCACATAAAATATCAAGTTGCTGAACCAGAGTGCACATGCAAGAAGCCCACATGTGACGACACACACTGCTGTTGCTTCTCATCAGTCGTTACTGTACGAATTGGGGGGGGTCCCTTCCCTTCAGCTCAGAAGAGATCATTTTCCAAATCTCTCTCTCGAGGACTGAGATGAGTCAAGCATGCTGAACGCGTAGCACACAGCTCTTTTTCAGACCTTGTGTCAAATAATCATGACTGCAACTAAATTTTGTTGGCCTTTGTCCTTGTAAAGTGCTTATTATCACACCCATTTAAAATTAATGAAGAAATCGGGAACATTTAACTCTTCTTCGCGATCACAGAACAGAACCAGGACCCAGAAAAGAAATACGAAAGAAACATCGTAGGTAGATGCACAACATAACACCCATTATAAAAAAAACAAAAACAAAAAAGGAAATTCAACCACATAGTCATGTGGAAAGCTTTCTGCTGCGTAGGAGTTCGCCTTAGTCAACCAGTTTCGTGGTGTGGAAAGACGTACGGATCGCACAGGCAGCGCGCTGCAGCAGCTCAGACATAGTGGCAAGTATGGGAGGTTGTATCAGTCTAACAGTTAAAACTCATCTCATTTAAAAAAAAAAAAAAGCCCCATTAGTGTTACACTGCATCAGCTCCTCACTCACTTCCTGACAAGAGACTCTGAGATGATCCAGATCTCACCGCTTCAGGTCAGTCATCTGCACAACGACTTCAAACACCACAAACCGTGGGACGACGCGCGCTCTTCCTTCCTTGCCCGTTTACTGAACACACGTGTCCACATCTACTGGTGGGTTTGTTTAGGAGATGGCTCATCGAGAGGTCAGCAGTTGCTTTAAGATGATCACGTGGCAGCGCTGCCATCTAGTGTCCGTGCTGTGGATGTTGGTTGAGTTGGTTGTTCGCAGGGTGGTTAGGAGGCAGCGGTGGTCCGTTGACGCCAGGGTGGTAGAAAGCACAGTTACTCTCGTACCGGCAACTTCCTTTCATCATGAAGTGACGACACACGGGCCTCTTGGACATGTCTGACATGAGAGAAAGCAAAAGTCTTAAAATTGTTGGAGGGGAAAAAAAAGGGACATTCATGGTTTTTCTTTTCAAATGTTCAAGCAGTAGAACTTATTTGTACTTAACTATAGGGGGGGGTGGGGGGGGTTTACATATGAAAAAACAAATAGGAAAGTGAACAACAGAGCCCCTCTGCTGACATTGGTTAGAAATATACTGTGCGTGGCCATACGCTAATATTGCCAATCAAATTAAACTCAAGGCGCGTGGCCTTGGCATTACCAACATGGAGTAAGTGGACGCCTGTCGCAAAGCTAACACAGCGAGATGAGCGTCTTTGCACTTGAAAATCGGATGAGTGTGGATCACTGCAAATCGTGTGTTCGATGTACCATTCATATTGTTGTGTCCTCCTCTGGGCCCTCCTCGCCCTCGTCCCCTGAAGCCCGGCTCTCCTCCTCTTCCTCTGCCTCCCCGGTGGAAGTGGCCCCCTCTGTGGGGTCCGCCTCTCATGGAATCGTCTCCCCAGTAGTTGCCATTGTCTCCTCTACCCTGGCCTGGCGGCGGCCCCATCATGCGAGGCCCGCCGGCAGCGTTGAACGGTGGTCCTTGGCCGTGGGGAGGCGGCGGGTGGTTAAAGCGGGGACCGCCAGGTGGGTTGTGAGATGGGTAGCCACCGTTCATGGGCATTTGCATGTGCATATTCATGTTGTTCATATTGTTCATGCCTGGACCGTGGCCCAGTAAACCTTGGTTGACTAGATGAGAGAGAAAACAAATGCCTTCAAATAAGCGTCGGAAGAAATAGAACATATGGAAATCGGCAGTGGCCGTGTAGTTCTGCAGTTCAGTTTTGGCATCGCTACCTGGAGGAGGTCCAGCCTGGTTCTGGTTCTGCTGCAGGGAGCCTAGTAGTTGCTTTATCTTCTCTGAGAAGTCAGGCTGCTTGATCAAGTCTTCAGTGGACTGTTTACCAGAAGCACCCTAAGAAGAGTCAGGTGGCATTGGTTACACATGACAACACATGGCTACTACAAAACTGAAGTGCTGAGATAAAACACACTTGATGAGTAGAATACACCTTTTTTTTTTTAGATTGGGTTACTCCATAACTTATCTGAACTACGGGGCGTGATTGAGCACTCTTTAGTCGCAATGATAGTTTATACAGAGAATTTTTTTTTCCACCATCCAATCCGAGGAATGCGCATGAGTTAAAGTGTTGCTAGTAGCGATTAGTTGACAAATAGTCCTTGTGCCGGTGATTCTCCTGTTAAGCCCACTTGCTACAAGACTGTAAAAGATCTGATCTAGTTACTGGAAGACTATAGATGTTTGACTGGTGAAACATCTGGTTGGGTTACCTAGTGCTGAAATAACTGGCGATACATTCTGTGTAAAAGATGAAACAGAATGAAAGTCTTCTGTGCATTTTATGCACTGGCATCTTCATTCGTGCGTTATTTCTACCATCATATACGTATATTTACCATGATGGATGAGAGCAGCTCTTGAACATTGACAGAGGGAGCCACCGGGTTGTTGACGGTGGTCGTCGCTTGAGGGCTGCGGGAATTGTTGTTCAGATTGCCCATGAGATTGGCCAGGACGGGGGGCAGCTTGGAACTCTCGCTCTGAGCCACAACACAGCCCTGCGGTAATGTGGGGTCCAGTGACTCGGGATAAGCATCATCCGGTATGGAGGAGTCCTGTGAGGGAAAAAAGCAAGAACGGGTACTTCTACCATTCCTTCTACAGTTTCATTTAAAATGTTCAGATTCTACAGACAATTAGGGAGAATGAGTGAGTGAGTGAGAGAGAGAGAGATAGAATGTGTCGTGGTGAGTGTTTGCTTACCTCATCAAGAGGAATGAGGCGGGGAGGCATAGGTTCATATGGCTCAGGGTCTGGTTCATGTGGACTATCGGGCACACTAGTAATAATAACGATTGAGAAATCATTAACATACGGTTCAAACCCTCATTCCAAACATTTTGGTGCTATAAGTGAACATGTTGTTGTTTTTTTACCTCTCTTTGCTGAGGAAGATCTCCTGCAGGATGCCCATCTCCCGATCTCTCTGGGTAAGTTTCTCTGTGCTGTTGGCCCCTGTGGTGATAAGACTGCCAATCAGAGTCAAGGGCTTTGGGGTTGTCCAGGGAACCCTCTCTTCCATAGTGTCATGGGAGAGCCGACGGGCCATCTCAAAAGTGTGCCGATCCATCATTAGCTCTCGTTTGGCAGCCTCGCCAAAGTCTTTGATTTTGTTGACATTGACTGAGAAGAGAAAATATGATCAACAATAATTCATATAGTTTCAGGCTGTTTATAGACTATCTGGTGACTTGGGGGAAAAAAATGGTTTCATTTCTAATTGCCAAATATTTATTTCATGTTTCCGAATATATGCCTCTACCTCTCTCGGTCTCGTCCAGATCAAAGTAGTAGTAGTGTTTTAGCTGGTCTTCCTCAGCCCAGTGAACGGTCTTCTTCTTCTTTCCCTTTTTATTTAGGCTTTCTTCATCGCCGCGTGGTTCTGCCAAAGCATTGTGTTTCTCACCTAAAAGAAAACACAGACAATTGATCAGAAATAGGTTTGAAAGACTGAAATTATCCATTTCCATTGAAAACTAGAGAAACAAAAAGGAGTACAATGGACTATAATTATATAACGAAGAGGTAGGTCTTACTGTTATCAAAAGCCTCAGGGTCCTCAGGGGGGATGGGAGTCCCTGGCTGCTCTGAGTCCTGATTTTCATCAGTTGAAGTAGTGGAGGCAGTGGTTTCAGGGGATGATGATTTCAAAGAAGATGAAGAATACGTAGACATTTTGTTGTCATATGGACTAACCTGAAGAGAGAAAAAAAAAAAAAAAGATTGTGAGCGTGCATTTGATATGTGGCACGACAAAAGTATGGACAACTGACTCTTTCAATCAGTTGATAAGATCAATGCCCATGTTATTTTAATTTCCTAACAAATCGCCATGGCAAATTATATCAATAGTTCTAGTAGTAGTAGTAATACTTTTGCCATTCAACTGTCCACTACATAGTGAGTGCAGCTATCCGGGGAATTTAGGATTTATTGTTTCAACACAAATATTTACAAAGATGTGGGGACAATTGATGGATGAAGAAAAATAGTCATAACTGACACGTCAGTACCTTGTTCGATGTCGGGGAGACAGCCTTGGGATTTGTTATGCTACTAGCACTAGGTTTCTTCTTCTTGATCTTGATTCCTGGCACTGGAGCAGAATTGAGGGCATCTAAGAACCCGGTTCCCTCCATCGCTGCAGTGGAGACGAGACGTAGGTGAGTTTCAGAGCTCCTACAGCACAACAGCTTTGAAATGTCTTTAAAAAATATGATATATGTTTTGAACTCACGTTGTGCTGGAATAATCTTGACTTTTATCTCTTTGGCAGAGTTAGAGGGAGTATTTAGTGGTTTGTATTTTTTCTCCAGAGGTGGAGCATCTGATGGACCAGAGCTGTCGTGGGAAAATGAGAAAAAATGAAAAGAGGACTTGCTACCGCCAGAGAGTAGCAACAAATACAATAGAGGAAAGTTGTGATTGTAACTCTGCTTCATGGGTGAGAAAATGTGAAATCACGCTTATCGAACAAGAATCATTGAAAATGTTATATTCTGCGGGAGCAGTGGGTAAACGTCCGAGGATTCAATAGTATGATACCTTGAACGTTTCAGAACTGGAGGCTTGATGTTGTACTTGTCACCCAGCTGTGGGGCAGCGGTCGCCTTCTTGGGAGGTAATGGGTGGGGTGCATCCATCTCTAATCCTATCAAACATACAACATATTGATTATTTCATGCAGAACTTCCCGGAAGTAAACATCAACATTCATCGCGCTCAATTTACCTATGGAGCGAATCTTGGCGTGACTGGGAGCATGGGCTTTGGGCTTCTCCTTCTTTTTGTCCTCATCTCCACTCTTTTCTTTTGTATCACGATCGAGTATTTTACTATCCTCTTTCTTCTTTTTTTTATCTAGAAGAAAAATACACACCGTTACAAAACTGTTGTCAGGTGAGGCCACCGTAATACAGAATTTCTGAAAAGTGAAACAATAAGTTGGTACCGGCAGGAGAGTTGCCACTGCTTGACACACTCTGAGACCGGATTGTTGCCATCCAGCCATCGACAAGCACAGACGCCAATTTCCTGAGATCTGTAAAACAAATGAGAGACAACGGTATAAGACGACTATACGGTGTAACCTTTGTTTTGACCTCTGGTAAAGGAGCACACCAACCTTCAGTCTCGGCGCTCTTGGACAGCTGTTTCACCAATTTGGCTGTGTTGTTCTAGGAGAATGAGAGAGTATTTCAGTGCTGTGGTTGCCTGTAAAATGTTCCACAAGTGATTACTTGTGTACACACCGCGTACCTGCTTGAGGTGGTCCACTTTAAGAGGCAGCTTCTGCAGTATAAGCAGAATAAGTTGCAGCAGAGGACTGTTGTTAGACGTTTTGGAGTAGGTGAGCCAAGAGTTGAGAAGCCTGTAGCCACCGACTCTGATAAACCTGGAAGACGACAGAAAGGTGACTTAAGAACTAGGGTCTTGAGCGCAAAGGACATAGAAACATGGATGCTGAATGATGACCAAATAAGGATGTCGCACCTTATTAGGCGCACCACAGTCAGGGTGGTGATTTGTGAATATGAACTATAAAAGTCAAATTTGATTTGATTTTAGCAGCTAAGATTTTTTTGTTAATGTTACATTTTTGTTCAAGTATTGAATACAACTGACATCGACTTATTGTTAAAATCACAAACTAAGGAATACAGAGTGCAACATTGAATTCAGGCCTACCGGTTAAGAACATCATGAGATTTCGTCTGGAGCAGGATGTTCAGGTACATGCATCTGCTGACCATCTTTGAGGACGCTTTCATGAGACTGCATTGAAAGACAGCAAAGTCTTGAGATATGGACCACAAGCAAACTGTTGAAAAAATCATTTAGAGTGAACAAATATCGTTGGTCGTTTCATTTTCTTACCTGAACACCTTTGGGACACCCTCCAGGCTGCGGAGTTCTCCATCCTTTCCCAGTAGAGACTCCACACCCTTCAAAATCTCTCTGGGATCCACCGGCCCATCTGCCATTTCTGGAAAACATGTCGCAACAGTTAAAACTCATGCCAAGCAGACAAAAAAAAGAATATTACATTTCCTGGTGTGGCAGTGCTCTGGTCTGATTAGCTCTTCCTTAGGCAATACAACACTGAGGTTTGAATCAAAGTCATCAACGTGACATCCAAATCAGGACATCACACTGAAAATGGACAGTAAGATCAAATTCACTCCAGAGTTTGAGCAAAAGTTATTCATCAAACTGGAGAGAGCATGGCTTTTCACTGAATATGACGTGTGTTCACATAACTAACTAAAAATCCAGGGGGGAAAAGCCAGACTTCACTTTTTACACTAGTAAACAAACATCCGCAATGCAGCTAGGCCTCGGTATGCTGTGCCACTGTTTCACTAGACCAAGTTGACACAGCAGGGATACAGGAAAAGATTAAATCATCAGTTCCACAGTGCCTCATGTTCGAAACCACTCCTTGGAGAAGACAATGAATAAATCGGTTGTGCACACCTTCTGTGACGTTACGCAATTTATCCCACTTCAGGTTGTATTTTAAAGTCTGTTGCACTGCACGTGGACAAACTTCATATCTATCCAAATAAGGACACAATATAATCAAATGTGATAATTGATCTGAAAGTATTTCATTGCTTATGATAGATCTATTGCAATAAAAGAAATGTGCAAAAAGGGTTATTCAAACCAGGAGTTGGGGTAGAGAATTCAATACCGTATTTTTTTCATTGTTTAATATGGTATGTAATGTAGAGGGGGGAAAAGTGTAAAAAAAGGTTATACATGTCAGCAAAAACATAGTTGGTAAGTGAATTAAATGTCTAAAAACTATAGTTACTGAAGTGCTCCTCCTTTCAAAAACAATTGCCATGTTTAAGTTATCGCTATGATGAAGTTTAGAAGTGCTTACATTGATGTCATATCTGACCACAGTACATTACATGCCAGGTCACTTACTATGCCACCTACAGGGCAGCTCAGAGCCACATTAGCACTATAATGAAGCTTTTCAGTAGCATTACTGCAGCATCACAATTGTTCTGCCACATACTCATCTGAGGGTAACAGAAGGTTGTGAATGAAAGGCATGGGAGATTTCATGGTTTACTATTCAAAGCTTTACCTGAGAAATATCTAACATTCAAGTGTGTCAAACATTCCTGTTTTTAAATGTGTGGATTAAAATTTTTTTTAAAGTATTTAAGTAGTCATGACTATTCATCATAATACATATGTGTATTATTTGTAATATGTAGGCATGCACTTTTTTGTGTTTCTACATTTGATAGTAAGTCCATTGTATTACTTCTACATTAATTCATGCAAAGTATTTACAATTCTGGTGGAAATAAATCTATTGCAAATGTCTTAAAGCCTTACCGGGTGAACGTAGACGTGGAACTTTTATATATTCACAGATCTCCACAACACTGCAAATAACCAAAACTCCTGTAAATATCACAATTGTCACATATCAGATGTAAACATTGCCTAGCTTAGTGGGGGAAAAGACAACTTGAGCATTGACACACGGCCTATTAAAAAAACAACAACAAAAAAACAACGAATAATGTTACCATTTGACAGTACTGACTGATGGAGCCATATCCCCCACCCCCACCCCACCCACACACTGGTCTAGCTGCGTGTGTAGGTGTGTACGTGTGGAAGAAGCCCAGGACACAGACCAAATGACATTAAAACACACCCTCAGTCTAAGTTTCTACGAGCGTGTATAAGGTCCAACATCTGTCAAAGCTGAGCGCAACGCTGCTGCTGAGAGACGCGAGGCAAACAGGGTTGGGAGTAGGAGGTTAATGGAAACTGACGATTTGAGCCCTCCCCCGTTAACCTAGCCGGCAATGGCCACGCCAACCGTTCACAATAACATACGAA
>JAFBJT010106248.1:0-12717 GCA_016785325.1 Chascanopsetta lugubris
CAGCCCCGCCCCCGCCCCCGCCCCCGCCCCCGCCCACCCCCTCACCCCCGCGCCACCCGCCTGCGAGGGAGCTCAGACAGGAACGAGCTGCTTCACACGTATACAACAATGGTCCCGATAAACTGTATTCAGAGGGAACTCGCACTGAGTTGCTGTTGCAGAGGATGATGCCAAATATCGACGCATGTGAAGTCCTTAATACCCGAAAGGCGTTTGTTCCATCCATTCTGGGCTATTGTAAAAACATGGCGGTCCAACATGGCGGCCTCCATGAAGAGGATATGCTCCCATTATTAATACATAGGGCTTTACATACATAAAAACATCACTATCATTATTTCATTTTCGACTTCTGTTGAGAGAAAGAGATTTGATTTCAATTGGCTCTCACACGATGCACCTTTAATTTCACAGACTGCACCTTTAACCGCTTTTCAGGACGTGGTTAAACGAATGTGGATTTGTATCTACGTTCACTTCGGCCTGTCAAGTGTGTCGATTCCTGTTTTACTTTGAAAAGCTTGACCTCCTGTGTCGCTGTCAGTTTGACTTCCTGTCTCTGTGATGGTTGGCTCCGCCCCTGATGTCTTTCACCTGTGTCTCGTTATCTGGTTTATTTAGTCTCTGAGCTCCCACCTCATCTGTTTGCTTCCCTGGTGTTTTATATCATTTCTTCCTTCTTCCTGTTTGGCTTCATCTTCACTCCCCTAATGTTTTCCTCCTCTCCTTTTTTCGACTTTGGTCTGTTTTGCTACCTGACTTGATTTGTGTGTGTTTTTGATTCGCTGCCCGTCTGATCTGTTTCCCATCTGCCTCCAACAGACACTGTAAGCATGTTTCTTTTTATACTATACAGAACAACCTCAATATTATTCTACTGCGCCTCTGTTATGTTAAATCAGCCTTTATCTGTGTTCAATCACCTTACTACAAAGAAATGTTCGACCATTTTAAGAAAAACTCATTTCAAAAATTGCTGAATTGCAGTTTTACTCAATACATTTGAAGGCCCAGTGTGTACCTTTTTTGTTCTTGACCTACTGAGGATTTTAGTGTGTTTTAGTTAATTGTTTCATTTTCCTGAGACATGCGAGCATAGTGATAAGAGAAGTAAACATTTAAAGGTGCAGTCTGTACGTTTTAGGTGTTACATCACTATAATGCAGCTTTTATTTCTGTATAATCACCTACGTGTACATACGAATAGGTATTTATATACAATTAAACTCACAGATACACATTTGATTTCATTCTTGATTGATCATATTTGAATTGACAGAAATAACTTAACTTAAGTGTTATTTTTATGAATTAATATCGCATTACATTACCTCACTCAACTGAGCCCTGTATGTTTACATCAGATAGATGCACCATGTTGCGCCACCATGTTGTACCCAGACAGACTTTGATGAGGGGTATTCAGCTGCAACGAGCAATTTGACCACCAGATGTCACTAAAACCAACACATTGGAACCTGAATCTGAGTCAGACTCTGAAACTGACTGACGGTTTTCATCCATCTACGGCTGTAACACATGTTGTTGTAACATGTCCCTGTTCTTGGGATCACTCGGCACATCCTGAGAATAACCTCCACATTTCTTAATATCTCATGCACAATGAAAACTTGGCGCGGACGTGACGCTCCACGAGCCAAACTTTGTTTCTGTTCCCGGGGAGTTCAAGCAATACATCTTCTGCGTTCCCCTGCCGGCAGAGACAGTAGAACGTGGTCGAGAGAGAGAGGGGGGGACGGCCCGTGCCAAACCCAGCTGCTGAATGAAAGGGGGAGGCAGCACAAACTATTGTCGCTGTCTTATCCCTGTGAAATTCCCATCATTCTGCCTCTCAACGAACGCGGCTGCGCGGCGTAAACGGAGCTTTACGACGGATATAGCGACATGTGGGCAGCAGCTTGTTTCCCTTCCATCTCCAAAAAGGGGGTGAATGTGTTTCTAATGCTACCAGTGGGGCCCACACAGACAGCATGCCTGGGGATCCAAGGAGAAACCTATCTATTTTAGGGGTGACTTCCTCTATGAGAGTTTATTTTCCGCCGGTGGCTCCAGCCAAAACCAACAATCGGATGATGCAGCGAGGCTCGCGAGATGGTCAGAGGAGTAAAGTCCTTCCTGACCCCGAAACTTGTAAAAAGGAAACCGTGGTAATTGCTTAAGGACGTTACAATAACAGCTTCCAGATACGTCGTCGGTTGCACTTGACGAAAACAAAAAGGAAATGTGGCTTTCAGCCTCGCTGTGTCATGGGAGTAGCGAAGCAGACATGGCACAGCGTTTCCATGCGGAGTTGTTAATGTGCATAAAGTGGTATTTAGTGGTTTTGTCACGCTCAATGTGGCCAGACTTCTCAGCCCCCGACTGACCCCCTTTATACTTTCCCCCCAGAAATCATATTTAATGGCCGGCGGTGGCACCATGATGCATTTATGCGTCCAGGGAATAAATTTCACGGCAATTTGGGGAAAAAGATCCCAAGTTGACCCAGTTTATGTTCAACCAAGCATGTGGTTCCGCTTCCATCGCTCATTGTAGTGTATCGCTCCCCGGTGGTCACTTTATTTACCTTTTTAATTATGATGTCGTACATTTGGCGCACATAGAATTTATGGCAATGCTACGCTAGCTTGTTGCTTGGCACCCGGCGACGCATCTGTGGGATGAATTGAGAGTTCCCTTTCGCCGTGTTTCCATCGACCCCTGAGTGTATTCACCTCGGTAATGGTGCTAATTTTTCATCATTTGGTCGCCGGAGGTCTTACGGGTGTGAGGCCTGGGCAGCGTGTGACTCAGGTGTGGGAGGGGCCAAGTGTGAAACCTGCAGTCATTCTGTGGTCACAGTGAAAACAGCGAGTGTAAATCTGATCTAACGGACCACAGGCGGTGTTTGAGTTGGACGACATGATAGTGACCTTCAAAGTGGAGCCAGAACATTTTTGATCACCCCCTAGTGGCCGGATGCAGTATACACCATGAAGCCCATCTCCTCTATGTTAGCATATGGGACAAGGATCCAGCTATTTTCAAAAGGTCGTGCCAAATCTGGTTGCAGTGTCACAAAAGTGCACGTCTCTCCCACTGTGGTTGATTGTGAAAGTTTATTTACACATTGAACATTATGTAAATTGTGTTGAGGTTTGCCATTCTCTAAATTTCATTTTTACCATAACAAACCATTGTCTTCAAATATGTGTTGTCAGCATCGCTTAAATACCACTGATCCACATCAGCCTTGAAAACCCATTTCAGCCCTAATGCAAACTCTGTCATCATCATCCCAAGATGGCTTCTCCCACATCTGTGGTATCGTGACTTCATTTTTGAACGGTTGGACATCTTGAAGATGTGTCGGCCATCTTTTTTTCTGCTAAAATGCTCATTTTTCACAAAGTAGCATTTGACTCACACCTGTGTGTGTGTGTGTATGTGTGTATGTGTATATATATATATATATACATACATATGTGTGTGTGTGTGTGTGTGTGTGTGTGTTGTTGATTTGAGTTAGACTGAAAGCAGCTTGTTTCACACAGACGTTGCCGCTTCATCCACCGGTGAAGTGAAAATATTTATTGTCGCAGCTCGTAACAGAATTACGAATGTGAGATGTCTGCAGTGGGTTGTAAAGTTACACCAGTGATATTTGCGATATTTTATTGCGCCGTGTCATTGAAGTGTTTTCTTACAAAATGGCCGAAATGAGAGCAAAAACCCTTTTGAGTATAAATAATATTATTGTGGGCAGACCAGTGGAAGCCATTAGTACTCATCAGAGTGTTACGGTCACAGGCGTTTGCCAAAAACACGAAGTTCATGGCCGTGCCTCTGCCACAGCCGGGGGGGCTGAGTGATTACGAGCCAAATATGAGATAATGACGCCTCCGATAGAGCGAAACATTAGACATTAGCGTCAATCCCAGCGCACCATTTCTAGTCTAATCCCGAGGCGTTATCGCAAGTCTGCCGCAAATCACCCGCCGGGTTTGAATCCACTTCAGTCGCCGTTATCTCCGTCGTATTTTTGTTTTATAATGACTCCAGATAAACGCAGCAGATGAATATATATTACTCGCTCGTATCTAGAATTGCCATTTGTACCCCTTCCAGACTTCAGGTTCATTTAGGTTGTAAATCACAGTTTGATGAAGGTCGAGAGGGAAGTGGGGGAAAAAAGGACTCAGAGTTGTTCTGTGGCTTTGAGGAATGATGGCGGAGAGGAGCGTGCATGTTTTGTATCGTTGATTCTGGCAGAAGTTTTACTCCTCTCGCTTGTTTTCCGCACTTCCCAGTTGACCGTCACTGCGTCGGACAGTTGCTTATTCTGACTGTCCCGTCAGCATCTCCCTGACTTCTTGACGTCTTTGTCCGATGAGGCCAGGAGAGACTTCTCCGGAGGATGCGGACATTTCCCCTCTCATCAGCGTTGTTATGATTTCAGTGGGGACTTTTATTTTGAAGGCTAAGGAAGCGAGGGGGGATGACAGAATTACACTCACGGGAAACGGAGGCATTTCAAAATAAAAGCATATTCCTAGCTTCATGTTTAAAACAGTGCCGCCTGTACTCGACAGGTAAAATGCACAGGTCTGTGCCTCGGTGTTGGTTTATTGACCTGTAATTACTACACCAGGACACTAGGGGGAGCCCCTGTCGCTTGGAACGGGTGAGTTGGAGAGAAGAAGAGGAGGCGTAGAGTGTGTATGTGTGTGTCTCTGGTTTGATGTGAGAGGTTGATGTTGCCAAGTTATTCTATGTTATGATTTTCCTGGTCCAACCCACTTCAAGTTCAATTAAACTAAACTAAACACTCCTGCTCCGGTCGGCTCTTTTAATGACTAATAGCCGAACCCATTGTTTCTGTTTAGTCCCTGTGCCTTCATCCCTTTCGGGAATGACCTCACTTTATTTATTCAATCCCCTCGTCCCTTGGTGTTGGAGAGAATGCGGGTGAATGTCATGTGATGGATTAACCTTCAAATCACTGTTTTACGTGGGTGGTTTAGCGTGTTAGCTCCCACTTTATTGTTCAAGTGTCGTGATTAGTGACCATCTCAGCGAAGAGGTATATAGCAGCTTTTAACGCCCACAAATCTCCATATAGTGTGTGTGTGAAAACACACTCGGTCCAGAACTGTGTTTGTGGAGCTCGTCTGGGCCCCGAGCCAGGAGCCGCACATTCCACATGGTACCAGGGATGGAGTCCGCACATGTGAAGGGGGCAACACCACGGACAGACTGGAGAACACAGTATTTTCTATTTTCGATTCCTATAATCATTTATATCTCGGACCTTGGTTTTTGAATCTCTAGAATTCAGGGTCTTGTCTTTACATTTCAATTTCATATGAAAATCGTCCCTTTTGATCAGATTACTTTATGTTTGTTATTCACAGTGATCTGCTTGTGTGGTCGGGGTCTGGAGCCCACAACCACACGACCTAAGTTTGTCGTCAAATCAAGGGTTATCAATCAAAATCAAAGTCATCAGGATGTGCAAAACGTACAAATATAGCCCAACTAATTTAATTAAAACCAACCTCGAGCTCAATATCAATAAAATAGTGTTGTTAATGCTGAACCTGGCCTGACCCTCGAGGACACATCACGGGCATTCACATCTATAATTAACATGGAATGCTTTCATTACGGCTCTAAGTCATTTTTATAAACGATTTCAGCATTATAAATCACTGTTGTGGCATTATAAATAATATTTATTACACAATGAAATACAATATGAAAACGGCATTAATTCATCTTCTGGCCACTTTGTGCTCATTAATCAACATTAGGAGTCATAGAGTTGCGTCCTTTGTTTCAGTTCTGGTCTGCATATGTGGCTCTTAGGGGGGGCTGGTGTTCTGAATTCCAAACCACGTTTGTCTACCGTTGTAAAAGTAGCTTTAAGGGAGTTTACTGGAGCTAATTTGCTGAGGGCAGCATCTCGCGAGAGGGTGAAACCATGCAGAGGGAGCAGAGAGTGAAGCTCGGGGCCGTAAACCCAAAACAATGAGCCGACAGACAATAAAATGCTCCAAAGAGCCGAGGGAAAGCCAGACAGGTGATCGTTAGAGGTTTATTAGCGCGAGGGGTCGACTTTAGAAACACCTGGAGGGGCGTGGCTTCCATCCGAGGGCTGAGCCACAATTTCACGGTCCCACGAGTTGAAAATCCTGAGAGACAGGCGTTAGAGACTTTAGGACGGCACACGTCTCATTTGATCGTGCGAACGTGCACGATCAATTCTGACCTGGTTTTTTTGGGGGGGGGGGGGGAATCAGCATGTCGCCCATCCTTTGCACCCGTCCTCCGAGAGGGAATGAAACGATTCTCACTTGAACGCGAAACATCGCGAGAGGCAGCGGTGGATTTCGGTGCGATAGCTCTCTCCCGATTGAAAAATGTCTCCAACCCAAATATTTTTGCAGGTATTTCAAACCTCGCGTCAAAGCAACACTAAAATCCGCTGCCGTGCGGCGTCCTAACAGGAACCCTCACTCTATAAATCTGTCATTGACGGCTGGGATGGATGTGGTCTGTGTTTACGGCTAAAACACAAACGGTTACAAATGTTTATTTAAGTCATTCGCGGCCGTCCCTGAGAATGAAACGCTAATCCTCCGGAGGTCTGTGTATATATCTCCGCGTGCGATTTGCGCTAACTGGATATGACTTTTGAACGCATTACCTTTGTTTGACGCTCACGTGAGTCTGTGTTTGGACGTGAAGACCCTCGGCTTAACGGATGCTCCCCTCTCTGGATGCATTTTGAAGCTCAAACAGAAAAAGAGCCTGTCGCTGGCTTTCAAACAGCACTTACGGTATGAGCTTACAAATGTACGTCGTAGTGATGCATCATGTCTGTTCCGTCCTGTCTGTGGAGACATAACAGCAGAAATCCATCTCCTCCGAGACCGACTTTGCCGACTTTGGTGGTTCTCAAACCTTTGCAGATCAAAGCGAGTTTTCTTTGCCACACACGCGGATTTCACAAATTTACAAAGCACGATAAGAGTATTTTTATTCAATTAGATTCCTAGTTTCACGTTTCAGGACTTTCTGAGCAACGTTGGCTCCCAAAGACGAGTTTCAAAGTTCATCCTTGATCTCGGCGAACGACACTTGACAACAAAGACGTAAAAAAGCCCTTCAGGTTCCATTTAGTACCTGAAAGCTTCGGCTCGGCCCAGAGCTCACTGGACGGGCCTGTGCAGATATGGCAGGACTCAAGATCTGAGCTCATGCGCTTGTGTCCGGAGAAATTATGCGACGTTCTTGGATGTTTTGCTTTGTTGTCAGGACACGATGACGGACCAATTAAGCTGCGCTGGTTTCTGTCATTTGATCCATTGTCTGTGTTTGAACTGACATATTGTTGAGGATTTCAAAAACAAGAGAAACGCGGACGCATTAAAAGCCCGAGATCGTACTTGCACGACCCCGAGTGCCCTCAAAGCTTTTTGTAATCCACCACTTCTTCCCTTTGTTATCTTTTCGGACAGAATTGAAATCATATGCCGTATTATATTGTCTCTCGAGAAAGAGCTTCTGTATATTTGTGTCTCCATCCGTTCGTTTATCCTTTTCAACAAACAAACAAGCTCATTACGCTTCGTTTGTTTACTACATCGATTTGGCTCTTTTTCAAAAATAACTGGTCTGAACCGCACATCAAAACACGACCAACTCGGGAGTCGGACTCTGAGTAAATATCACTGTCAAACAAAGCTGCAAATTCTAAATTGGGAATCAAACCCATGACCTTGCGCATTCAAAGCACATGCTCTACCACCCACTCTGAAAAGCAGTAATTCTGTGCATTGAACTTCCCTTAAGGAGTTGATAAAGTAAACGCTGTAACATTACAACTGAAAGCCATAGAACTTCTGATCTTGCTCTGTTGGTTCCAGAAATGCAAGGGGACTTTTATTTTGAAATTTCTACAGGAAGTGATGTAAATATATAAAACGGTGACTGCTTTGACATTTCTACAGATTAGATTAGAGTGGACTGCAGCTGTTTTGCGCAAAAGACAGACTGCGCACTGTAGCGTCTCACTACTCACTCTAGTGGCAAAAAAAGTGCCATTACAAGTTGAGCGGACAGGTCTGTTTCATAGAGCAATATTTTGATATCTTTGGTCTGAGACTTTTTTGTCTGAACACCCTCATGATGTTTCAGAGCCGTAACTGATCGCGTGTGGTTCAAAGGAGAAAACTACGACTTCAACAGCCCCTTTAATGTTATCTGCATTTTCATCCATCGCCAGAGAAAGGTTGGAGAAACTCCTCGTCACTCTGGGTGACCTGCGCATTATCACTAACCACACTGTAGTTTTCCCTCGTCTGCGCCCACCATGCTGAACCGCGGGTCAGACCCAAGCGGTTCCATGACTTTGTCTGGCTACTGCGCCTCATCCCCCGACCCATCGCTTTTGCTCCGATGCCCTGGATCTGCGTCGCTCCGGTGGAAATCCAAGCATATACGTATGCGTACGTGAACGTAGGTCACCTAAAGGAGCCTTATTCAGCCGACCCATGGGATCCGTGGGTCAGGGTGTGTCAGACACCAGCAAGAGCAACAGAGGGAGGAAAAGAAGAATGAGTCATGAGAAACACAATCTGGACGAGGTGCGATAGCGTCAGTCCATCTTGGGCGACTGAGGCAATGGAGAGCAAACAGAGAGCGATATAATGAGAATATGAGGGAGTGTGTGTGTGTGTGTGTGTGTGTGTGTGTGTGTGTGTGAGTGAGGCTCTGGCTGGCGAACCCCGCGGTGATTGTAACCCTGGAAGGTTTATAAACGATGGCGTCCTCGCTCAATGTGAGTTGTTAGGATGGAAGATAAACAGCGAATGTGACGTTGAGGGAAACAACCGCCGTCGTTAAACGGCCATTCGTTCTGATTGGAGGAGACAGTCGGCGTGATAGATAGAGGCGCTGGCACTTTGGCGTTTCTGTCACGGCCGCGCTTAAAGCAAAAACACGTCGCCACGCATCGACCTCTACGAGTCGCCAGCGGAGGGGGGGGGGGACCCCTGCCGTGATGGTTTTAGGGTGCGCGGGAATGCTATCCCAAATATTTGGACCTGAGCGCCTTCCTCCGTGGGATGATGGGTTTGTGGGTTTTCGGTGAAAGGGGCACGATGACATGGTCGGTAGGACCGACACAAGAAGCCATCATCGTTCACATTCCTGTCTGGATGGATGTATCCCCGAGGACAGATTCCCATGTGGGGGACGACTGCGTCACCATGTGTCTGCCCTGCCCCCCCCCTCCCCGCGCCGCCCCCACCCCCTCGGCTGGTATATTAGCCACCGTGAGCAGGTCCTGAGAGTTTGTTTGGTTGTTTTGGTTTTCCACCCGCATTCCCATGTCTTGGGTGAATACAGCTACTTCCTCTCCCATACGGCCAGATACGCATAATTAATCGGAGCCATTTTTTTGGAGGCTTTTTAGCGTAAGAGAGCCGGACTGAAACCGGAGGATTTGTGAAAATATACATTCAGGCTTTGTTTTTATTTAAGATGGAAATAAGCCACGTGGTGTCTGTGATCGTGATTGTTGCTTGAGGTTCGAGTCGGATATGCGTACACAGCTGCTACAATAGTATGTTATAAAGTAAAAGAAATGTTCTAGAATTAAATAGACTTTAACAAAAATTACATATAATCAATAGGAAATTAACATATGGGGTCTACATTTATAGAAAATGTATTTTTAATTTTGGCTAAATGAGATTTGGCGAGTTAGCTCAAGCAAATATGTCGCGTTTGTACAAGCCCTTAAATACCTGTATTGCCAACAGCCGTGATTTTACTGTTAATTTTATTGGGGGGCAGTTGGGCAACAGGAGGTTGGACGAAGGTTTACGGGGTCATTACTGCAAAACGTGTACTCTGGCTCACACTCTGTGTTTTAACAAATCCTCGCTCCTCTTCACCAGAACGTATTTGCAACCGTTCTCATACTTTGACACTGACTTACGAGGGCTCGCCACATGAGGTGATTTGACTTATATACGTGTGGAATAGAATCGTAAACGACGGCCAAATCCTCTTCATCTGGACCAACGTGGAGAATTCATTTCCGGAACGAACTGTCCGCATTCCCACCTCGCACCAATATCAATAAAAGTAAAGCAAACATTTCTGTTGGATGTGCTCACGCCCGCCTCGCAAGCGCTAAAGAACTCAACAGTTACATTTTTTTGTTTTCTAGCTCTGGTGTCGAGAGAAAGTTCACTCTTTTCATAACACCGTTGTCAGAAATTAATTTGTGTACCTCATCTGACGCTCACAATTGGCTCTTATCTTACATGTTACAGATGTACAGAGGACTTTCTCCCATTCATCCTGCACTTTGGCTCAGAGTTAATCATAGGAGGTATGTCCCGTAGACATAACACTGTCAGGCCTCTTGATTTAAAAAGCCGTGAAGACCCCGTTCGTATCTCTGAGCGGTGGTACGATACTCTTTCATGTTTGTGTGTTTGCGTCCGGGGTTAAAAAGTGAAGCTAATGACGGTCAAAGAAGCAAATTGTCATTAAAAAATGTTTTGTTTATTTTCCAAAGAGAAACCAAAAACCACATTGGCAATTCCAGTTACTTTCCATTTGACATATTTGACCTCATAAATATTTTTTATCTCGCAAATTTGATCCAGCTACACCCGGATTTCTGCCATTTTGTGTTTTTCAAACACGTTCACATCGAATTCTTCATTTTGCACTCACGCTCATTAGTCATGTAACGGATTCACCACATCACAGTTTCCACTATTTGAGGCTCATTTGAATTGAATGATGTTGCGTGAGTTTGTGTGGTTTTATACACGTTCGATAAAATTACACGGAAATCTATTTGAGTGAAAACACTCGTGCTCAGTTTAGAGAGGATCTGATTTTATGTTTTTTCCAAAGAGACAAATCAACCAGGCTCGAAAACGCTGACCTCAGCCAGACATTCTCACTTTCTGTTATTGTCCACAAACCATTGTGACAGAAAATCTTTCAAGAGTGGAAAATGTTGTTTCTTGCCCCCCCGCTCGCCAAACGGCTTTGGGCACCTCGAACCCGAGCTCCGTGCCTCATCGGGTGATTTACTGAGACGAATGGTTTGTTTCTCATGGTTTGTTTTTCGGGTTGTGTACACAGTCCTCATTATGTCCTTGGACGAGCGCGATCGAAAGGCAATTGACATCAACACAATAGCATCTTGACAGACGGACAAAGCGAGGAAAAGCCCAGAGAAGGATCCAAAGATGGGAACGAGGGGGGTAATTGGCAATAGCATGGTTGTTTTTCGAATGGCACTCAGTTCTTCTGGCTCCTGAAACCTGGAATCAACAGTTGGAATAGAGAGGCGGAGATGAGGCCGAGGTCGGACCACCCACCTTGTTGCCACCCTATGAAATATAATGATAACTGATCAGTATATAGGTCATTCTTGCCCACATGGGTGGATACCAATGTGATTTTTGACAAGTTTGTTTTAGAATTTTTTATTTTCTATTTATTTAGTATTTTTGATTATTTTTTACACATGGTCAAAAACAAAGTCTGTCCTTGCTACTGAAAGATAATGGCTTATAGATGATAGTAATTCTACAACTTATGTGGCTGAGGGGTTAGAGGCTTGTCCTCTGACTAAATGGTTGGGGGTTCGATTCATTCAAGAGACTGAACCCCACATTGTCCCAATGGACTCATAGATACAAAGTGCTGCAAATAGAAAAACAGTATGAATGTTCCTGTGGCTGGGTGAATTTAAACTTTGCTGTAAAGTACAAAAAGTGCTGCTATATAAATACAGACCATTTAAATATCAATGCCATTATCCAACCTTCATTTCATTTTCCCGCCAAAGCATCCGCCCGTCTCTACATTTCGTGTTATCACCTGACACTCTCTCGCTCTCGCTCTCTCTCTCTCTCTCTCTCTCTCTCTCTCTCTCTGTCTGCTCCAGACTGATGTTCTGTGAGAGGAAACAAAATGTGGCAGCGATTGAGTAAATGTCTGGTGTCGGGGCCACTGGGGGCGGAGGTCGGCGGGGTCAACTGCCAGTTCAGTCCGAGTTGTTACTCACCTAATCTTGACAGCGTTTAAGACGAAGGGCCTTATAAGCGCTTCAAGGTGGATGTGAAAACAAACAAGCCTGGTGACAGAGTGAGACGGCATTAGTGCGAAGATTCTTCAAAAGTTGATCCCCTGTAATGGAGAGCGGCGGTGCAGCTGAGTCCGGGTAACTACTCCCGAAAGCCTTGCTAGGATGAATTATGGGGTTTCCAAGAGGGGGTGTCAAATTCACCTTTAATTGTCAGAGGGTGATAAGAAGGCGCGAGTGATTCCCCTGGCGTTGGTTCCAAGGTGGCTTGTGATACAGCAAGAGGTGCTGATTCGGGGGCGGTGGGTATTAAAGTAGTGGACCCAGGCCTGAGCGCTGGGGATGCATCCCAGAAGCCCGACCTACCCCCACCCACCCACCCACCCCCCAACTAGCACACACACTCACACAGAGAGTTAAGCGAGAGATAAGCAAAGATGTGACAGAGCTCCAGCCGTAAGTGCTTTATACAGTCCAGGCCCACAGATCTACAACTCTCACAGTGTCTCTCAGCACTGTCATGGGAGCTGTTTAGAAAAAGATCAAGACCCCCCCCCCCCCCCCCCCCCCCCCCCCCCCTCCTTCCTGAT
>JAFBJT010106248.1:16822-38378 GCA_016785325.1 Chascanopsetta lugubris
GCGGACCCCTGGTGTTAGTAGATCATTTTGACTTTTGAATTAAAAAGTACCTCTCATGGTGAAAAAGTGTGGGCACCACTGCTCTACATTACATATAGCTGTGTGCTGGCATGAAGTTTTTACCATCCAAGCAAACAGTCAGTTGCAGCTCTGCATGAATCTGCATTTGGCAACTTTTTGTCAAACTTTCAGTTCACAGAATAGCCACTTGAGGCTGACTTCAAACGTGATTCAATCCCCATAGACTTCCATGTTAAAATGGGCAACTTTAGAGGTCAATGAAACATGTATAAAGCCTGGTTCCAACTACTTTTTTTGGTCTCAATCAGTAAAGAATTTTCCTGGGTGGTACATTTTATTCTAACGTGTTTATTTCTAGTTAACTGCCGTTTGAAATCGTGCTTAATTAAGGAGCGTGGCCTCTTGAGTTACACCTGGGCCGATCTGTCACGTTTTGTGGATGCTGCGACGCCACAATCAGCCCACCCCCAGCTCTACCTGTGCTCCACCCCTGTGCCTGTTTTTGGATGAACCCAGAAGTAGGAGGAGTTCAGCATCTTTACGCACAGTCCAGAATTCTGTGGGAAACACTTAGCGGAGAGGGAAAGATGAATTCAGACTTCACCTTGCGGTTTGCGTGGAAGCGTTACTGCACCGCTGTGTACAACGAATATTTACAGCATCATTTTTATTGCGCGCCAGTGCAGCAGACTTCCTGCCCACTATACAATATGCACATCAATGTAAAAGGAACTAAGCCATAGAGCCGGGGACCAACGATCTGTGAACTTATTCTATACAAGTGTTACTGCTGTCTGCGGTTTTTGGCATCACGTCCACTCCTCCGGTTTGGAAGCAAGTGGCAGCAGTTCAAAGTTATTTGAAGTTGTAAAACTGATCGTATGCACGTTCTCATGTATTAAATTTGATATTTAGTAGGATTTCACTTACTGTATACTTTCCTTTTAGTACCCAATCGTCTATAAACTACCTTGACCCTCAGATGAACGCCGCTGGTTTTCATTTCAGTTGTATTTACTCATCGCAAAAATGTTTTTCGTATTCTCGCTAACGGAGGAACATCACACGGTGTCAGTCTTCATAAAGCTGCACAAACACAGGCCGACTTCACCGCCGACAGAAACCTTCGCGATATCGCTGTGTTCTCTCCACCCTTTATTTGTTTGAAAGTCAAAAACGTACATTTACGTCAAGTTCGCCAAACCACCGAAAAAGAAGCCAGTGTTCGGAGGTCGAGCTCTACAAAAGTATTTACCTCATCTTCCCTCAAACCTCCTTTGGATTTGTATTCTTATTAGCTTCCCATTGTATAAGAACAATATATACACTAATTATTCCCTAATTCTCTACACACTTAGGGTTTTAAGTCAATAGGGAAATGTTCGCATTGGAGTCTATATGAATCAATCTCAGTGTTCCAGCATGGGAACTGTTGCTCAGGACACCAGCGCATTGTTGTTGTGTTTGACAGTGATTTGTCTTGGCTGATGCGCAGTCGAGAAATGACTGTTGCAGCCTGATGATGAGCCAAAGCAGAGCTCAGAGAACACATTTTATTGATCAAGCCGCTCAGACTCTCTCTCTCTCTCTCTCTCCCCACTGGCCGGCTGTTGAGTCATCTCTGTGTTTTCAGATTCTGAAAACAAGTGGCCGTGCAAAATCTCAACAAGTTATTTTTAATGTGTTTGTAAAACACCAATGATGGAAGGGGAAAATATTCCTATTCCGGGGAGTTCAGTCGAGGTAGCGCGACGAAGTGAAGCAGTGAGAATAAGAAGGTGAATAGGACTTGATGTAGCGAACAGCGAACATAAGCTCGGAGAGCTAATGGTCCGTGTCCTTAATCCATATGAAGAATCACGTCCAACATAAGTCTCTATCTCCGTCCTCTCACTGGTTCCTGTTTGGAGATAAAGATGAAAGAGTTGTTTCAAGCTTCAATGGAAATCTGTTCATCTCGGCCTCTAACCACCTTCATCTGGCTGTGACAATCTGCAATTAGGTCAAATTATGGAAAACTTATGTTCAGGTTCTTTTCCTCAGATGTACACAAGACATTTCCCAGTAACAAGAATCTGGATATGTTCTTTTGTTTTGTCTGTGCAGATTGAAAACTACATCAAAGAGAGCCTGAAGACAGAGATGACTCAGCTGCAGCAGAGCGCAGTGAACAACCACACCGCCGCCATGTTGGAAATGGGCACCAACCTCCTCTCGCAGACGGCCGAGCAAACACGCAAGCTGACAGATGTTGAAACGCAGGTATGAAACCGTCTCTGGCGTCCAACTCTTAACTTGTTCTCATGCAAAAGCACTAAGAGGATCCATCCCATGCGCCATTAACCCGGGCCATTCCACACTCAACTGGACCAAGAAGGTTACGGAGAGGTGGCCAAAGTCAATAATGATGCTATATAGAAGCCGGTCCCCTTCTTTTGAGTTGTTTTGGCAATGGTTCCCTCCGAGTGTTGACATGGAGGAGTTTTGAGGAGGAGGCGATGGAAAGAAGTTGTAAAGTTAGCGGCCGGCAATTTTTGCCTAAGCGCTTAGAAGATAACTGTTTGCAAAGATTAAAAAAAGATAATCATAGCAGAGATGAATATCTGCTGAGTGTTACCATGTGTTTGGTGAACACTTGACGAAATGAAAACAAGGCTGATGGTTTATATATAAGTGTTTTCTCCTCCAGAGCCGCCCACTGTTTCCGGTGTCCCTCAGGGTTTGGGGGAATAAAAGCGATACATGCAGCTAACATAGTAACAGTAATAGCATCTTTATTGTTCTTGTGTTCTATATGTGTCTTTTCACAATAGGTCCTGAATCAGACGTCCAGGCTGGAGATCCAGATGCTGGAGAACTCACTGTCCACGAACAAGCTGGAGAAGCAGCTGATGATTCAGACCAATGAGATCAACAAGCTGCATGACAAGAACAGGTAAACACCCATAGGTTTCTGCAGAGTGCTTATGTGTGGCTCATTGTGGGCGGTACACTCCTCACTTCTCCGCCTTCTGGTTCATCAAAAAAACGGGCAAAGAGGCTGAGCACAAGTCGAGCCGGGTGTGGGCCCATGGCACTATTGTAGCATCCACAGAGGAATCGAAGATGAAACACGGACACATCTTTGTGTTTTCACACTCACAGTCCACTGTGGGATTGTGTAAACGTTTGCTACCACCTATCACTGACTACCGCTTCATTTATCTATTTTCCGCAATAATTTCCAGCTGTGTAAACCGCTGTGTGACAGAGACATGTATTCACTGTGATTCTTCAGTAAATCAGCCGCTAGGTTGTTGGACGTTTTGCACATCTGTTGCAAAACGAAGAAGTCAGAAATCGGCCTTTTGGAAGATTGTTCCTTGTAGTGATTGGTCCTGTGGGACTGCTGCAGATGAACCTACGTTCAAAAGGGCTTGGTCTATATTTTTGTTACAGTATCCTCAGAGACTCCCCGACAATCACTTTGCAAATAAAGAAATCAAAGTCTCCCATGACTTTTCTTTTCAAGAATTTTTTCACCAATATAATTCCAGGAGACAATTTCCCAAAGCTTGAGCCATTATGATGTTATTTCATCTTGGACATGACATCTTTTCTTTTTCCTTTACCAAATCTTTAACTGAGAGACAGATGTGATTAGGAAATGAGTTTAATGTCAATTCATATCATCTTTCAGGCAAAGTTTAGATACTGTAAGGGCTAATTCACTTAGCAAGGATTAATCTGACAAATGTAAAATGAAGAGTCTTTTTATTCTCGGCAACCCAGCCTAAAGACGTCAGTGTTTGACTCTACTTGCACATTGTTTCCACCAGACCATAACTGGAGAAAAATGGCGTCAGAATCTGCAAAAACGACTCAATACATATTTCCAGGAATCTTGGAATGACAGGTCAAGGGCCAAGAAAGAGCATGTTGATGGCGCAAATAGATCGGGATTCCCAAATGGATTAGGACTAATGGCGACTTCTCTTCTCCCCCTTTCCCCTCCAGCCTCCTGGAGCAGAAGATGCTCGAAATGGAGACGCGGCACCACGAGGAGCTGGACACGCTGAAGCAGGAGAAGGGAAGCCTCCAGGCCTTGGTGGGAAGGCAGAGCGGCGTTATACGGGAGCTGGAGACCCAGCTGAGCCGAGCCACGGGGAACAGCACGGCCCTGCAGAGGCAGCAGCAGGAGATGATGGACACCGTCCACAACCTGCTTAACCTCTGCTCCAAAGACGGCGGTAAGCTCAATGGAATTAAAGTCTTAAATGCCGAGGTGAGGTTTGGACCGTTCTCAGCAGTCTCCCCCCAGTGGACATACTAACCATGGTCTTGCTCAATGGCAGTTTCTTGGCGATTGCGTGGCACTAAGAACAGAGGACGTCATAACATATTAAGTGTCTGTAGATGTTGGAGGTGGTGAGGGAGTCCGATAGCCTGGCAGAGCCACTGTGAGCGGATCCAGCAGCTCAGAACCAATCACTGAAATAGTAGGAACGGTTTCGATGATGACAACAACAAGCACGTTTTTGATTGGACGCTGAAATAAGTGCCAATAAATCAAAGAGCATTATTTTTGAGCTGAAAGGCCAACCTCTCACCTCAAGGTTAGTCTGAGTTCAGTTTCAAAGCACATGACACCATTGATTTAGCAGCTGTGTATTGGCCATGCTATTGGTTTAGCTTTATGTTGATCAGTCCAACCCCCAATGTATGGATTGGTGTTAAAAAAATAATGAAAAAAAAATATATATATATATATATATGTATGTATGTATATATATGTATATATTATCAGAATATTTCTCCTCGAGGTGAAATCATATTGTTTCCAACTTTGAAATCAACTTTTGTTTTGAAATTACTGAATAGATGTTTGTTGATCCTCATAGGTGGAATCTAAAAGACTTTCATGAAAAAAAGAGAAATATTAGTCAAAAATGTTAACATTAGCGAAGTGAACCAACCGCAAACACTATAAAAAAGAACCCTATCAAACACTAGTATGTTAGCATTTAGCTTGAAAAAATGACTATCCCCTTTATGCTCGCTACTCGGGTGTTAGCATTTATTGGTTCCGTCGTAACCTCAGCTAACTTGACTGAGTCTTTAATTTGTGATAAAAAAAAAAAATCGAAATCAGTTCGAACAAAACATCTTCGCAGCAGAGTTTATGTTTGTGTTTCACTTNNNAAACACTATAAAAAATAACCCTATCAAACACTAGTATGTTAGCATTTAGCTTGAAAAAATGACTATCCCCTTTATGCTCGCTACTCGGGTGTTAGCATTTATTGGTTCCGTCGTAACCTCAGCTAACTTGACTGAGTCTTTAATTTGTGATAAAAAAAAAATCGAAATCAGTTCGAGCAAAACATCTTCGCAGCAGAGTTTATGTTTGTGTTTCACTGGAGGAGATGCACATGTCTGTCATCCGTCCATTTGTTTGAACACATCCAAATTTCGTTCTCCTCCACCAACTCCAATCTCCGATCCAAGAAAAACGCCTCGCTGACCTTTCGCCAGACCACAATATTCAAAGCAAAGCTTGCGGATTGGCCCGTGCCAGAGGCAGCACTCAACTTGTTATTTCCTCTTGGTCAGTCTTTGGGGTTTTTACGATCCTTATGAAATTACAATGACACGTTCTGTAAACCATGCCCCACGCTGACAGACACAGGGATGCACCGGGCTATTAAACTCTGAGTCCTCCAGAGCAACGTGAAGACAGAAACAAAGCCTCGCCTTGGCCTGGCGTGCTCGCCATTAAGGATGTATGGTGCCTCTCGTAAACCAGCATGGCACTATTTTCTCGCAACAATCACAAAGTCCTTCTCCCTTTGCATAACAGACCAGGGATTCCCATCGACTCCATTTGACCCGACAACCTTCCATATTTGGTCGCGAACTCATTTTCCCCTCTCTTGGCTGTTGAAAGCCACATCGTGACACCGAGCTCGAATGCCAGCGGTCAAAAGGACATTTGTGGGTCGGTTGCGACCTCATATCCATTTGTAGACTTCCTGCATAGATGCCCTGCGGAGCTTCTCGGTGAACAGGAAACAACAAGAAACCATGGAAGGATGTAGGAGTCACATGATTAACGTGTTAATCATGTGACTCCCCCTTTTGTTGTTGTAATGCTCCATGCGGTAAATGTCAGGGGGGGCCTTTACTCATACCCGCACTCTGTTTAGTCTGGATCTGTGTGAGTGTTGTATTTAATTACCCGAGGCCTATCGAGACCATCTTGGCCCGACCGCTCCTTCAAATTCAAATTTGTCCCAATTCGACAAGTCTGGGATTTTATTGCTTTTGCAATTTGATTTATTCCACTTTAAATTATATTTGTGTTTTGCCACAGTGAGGTCAGGGGAGCAGCGGATGGGGGGGTGGGTACTTCCATTATTGGTGGCCGCCTTAACGAGAGGTGATAGAAATGGAACGTGACCTGCTGCTGCTGCTCCGCTGTGGTTGGTCTCTTCTTCCTCTTCTTGTGTTGAAGGTTGGAGGCGGGCGTTGCGGGTCAGAGGTCGCCGGCCCGAATAAGTCAAACTGTTACTGCTCCCTGGGGGGGCAGGCCTTGTCCGGAGGAGGTGAAGGAGACGGTAGATCTTAGCCATCATCATCATCATCAGAAGCGGGAACGCTTTGTTTGTGGTATTCAGGGGAGGGCTTTTGTTTATTTTGAGAAATGGATTAGTGTTTTCATTCGAGGAGAGGGGTTTAGCGTTTCATACATCTGACTGGCGTCTGCTTGTGTAAGGCTGTGTTTTGAAAACTGAGCCTGGGCATTTCCTTTAAAGCAATGGACTCAAATCATCTCTGACTACGCTTTGGGGAAACACAGATACTTTCCATTTCTCTCCTCAGCTTCTCCTGCGATTAGTGTGCAGATATGGTGGCTTTTTGATGTGGCCATGCGTCGGTGGAGCCATTGTTTGGGTTGCGATCATTGCCCCCTAAACCTCATCAGGGTGCAATGAGCCACATGCCATTAGCGGTAATTGACCTTGGCTTTGGAACGCTGTTGTAAAGAAATGTCTGGCTGCTAAATATGATTTTGTTTTACAGAGTTACTAAATGAGCGATATTCATCATTCTAACAGCTGCTTACTCAGGAGTTAGAGAGAGGGTAATTATTTTAGAGGCTCTGAGCGAAGCCAAGACGGAATGACATTTGAGTGTAATGGCTTTGACCCAGAATATGAATTGGCATTTTGATATATATCAGATTTTGATTGTTAAGCTCAATGTTGTTGAGAGAATAAACTGACACCTAAAGTAGCAAAATGTGATATTCCTGTGGAAGTGTTTTCAAAGATGGACCCAAATAATTTTGGATATTGTGCAGAATTCTTTGTTTTTATTATCGAAACCTAGTGAAGCCAAGTCGTTGTCATGTTAAGTCTAAACTGGCGGTGTTGAAAGTGTGAGGTGTTCCTCCCCAAGGGGACAACAAAGAGTTTAAGGGGTTGCACGGAACAAGTATAATGGTCCCTGTAGCTGTTTCAAAGTACAAATGAGCTCGTAATAGTTTTCATGTTGATTTATGAAGGTATTTAAATTTGAATGGAAATCAGAATGGTTTCAAGCAGATATATCAAAGCCATTTCCTGCTGTAGTGAACTCCAACATTTACACATCTCTCACATATTAGATTGTTTTGCAAATGAAATTCATGAATATTGTATATTCACATAATGGATGGTTTACTCGATGTACTGTATATATATGTAAAGAAGATGGAGCGAGACGTAAGAGCCTAAAATCGATTGTGGTTTTGGCAGAAACTGACTGTTGAAAAAGTCGATGCATAACTCAGTTTGGAGTTTTTCACTGTTTATGGACTACATAGGTTCTCCTGCTCGCAAGGCGGAAGGTGAGGTGATGGATGCAACATGCAATTACACCACTAGATATCGCCAAATCTTACACACCGCACCTTCTCGTGGACAACTGAGGAAATCACAGCAATCACTCCCCGTCCTCTATAAAACATGACATGAAAGGAAGTTAAATGTACTTTGTCCATACATTTCATAGATCTTAGCCCGACACTTTCACACGCGCATAATCCTTTACACATGTTGAAGAAGGGGGGACGTACACATCACGGTCATAAAACCATACTGTGGGAATGCTGCTTTGCATCCTTCATATACGAATACACCAGAGAAATTAATTGGTGCTTATATGAATAACTTCAACCCGCAGCAGCAGCATTCAGAGACTGATTGTAGTCACATGGGGGCTGTGATGTCCATTTAGCTCCATCATTCACTCCTCCTAGTTCCTCTTAGCGCTCGGGCCGGGTTTGGCAACAGCACTGATTTATGCAAACACCGGAGCCCTGCTGGTCCTTTCACATGAACCCCCCGCTGAATACGAGTCCCCACAGAACCACAAAATATTTTTCTGTAAATAAATATCAGGGACATAAATAATATTTGGAGAGCCGGGCGGCAAGCTGTTCAAGGGAGCCGCTCCTACTCAGCGGCATCCAGCCCCTCTTGAAGGCGATGCAGGAATAATTGTGATGATGATGATGATGATGATGATGATGATCACCCCCCGGCCCCTAACAATGCCCCGCTCCCCCTTACGGCTCATTGACTAAATTACCACCTGACAGCTTCGCCCTTTGTTGCATTAGAGTCTGGTGCGCTCTGTCAACCTGTCACAGCGGGGGACTCGTGTTGCCGACACTCAATACTTTGTCAAAACGCTCCAATCGCACACCCAAAATAAGCTCCACCGCCTCCACTGGGAAGCTCGGGGCTCGGGGGGGGGGGGGGGGGGGGGGGGGAAACAACCCACCCGGGGGGGGGGGGGGGGGGGGGAGCGATCAAAGCCAAGGCCCTGAGGAACGTTGACACCTTTCACTTTCCACTGACATCCTCTTCCCCCTCGGCCACTCCAATAATAAAAACAACTGTGTGAAAACCGAGAGGAAGCCTCGGTCTGACAGAAGGAGGGAAGAGGTGTGGAATTCTCGTCAATACAACAAGGGCTCGGAAGATAAACACAAACCACTTGTTATAACAGGAACCTGAAAGTTATAGCTTGTAGTGTTTTGTCCTTAGCGCCTTGTTTCGGTTTCGTGCGGCTGTAATTATGTACAGATGGAACGGGAGGGCGGCGGCTGGTGTCAAAACGTGAGGCGGCGACTCAGCGGGAAATATCCTTCAGTCAATGAAAAGGGTTTTCTCTCGTTACGTAAGCTCAGATTTACGACATTGACTTTGACGTTTCACGAGCACTGGAAAATGTATCATGTCTTAGTCCATATACTCTTCTTTTTCTGTGGTGCTGTCCATGAGGAATCAACGGAACATTTTCAATCTGGGAATCTGTCCACACGATATGTTCAAAAACTGACAAGGTATTTTTGTAAACAAGTTCGAGAGTAAAATTGTCTTTGATTGTTGTTAATAATCTATCTACTTTAAATACAGAGCTACACACTGGATATTTACAGTGTCATGATAATGCTTTTACTTTGAAACAGCTACAGGAAGTGATGTAAATTTTGGAGTTTGTAAAATACATTCATTTCCCTGTGTATTTTATTACAAAATATAACACAAGAAGATAAATCACAGTGCCACAGTTGACAGTTCATCTGTACCAGGATATTTCAAAACACGGTTATGTTACAGTGCCACCTACTGACCTGGCATATGTACTGCTGACTTTCCACTCACATGAAGATATTCCCTAAAATGGCAAAGAAAAATGTCTATTCTTGTTTGAACATTGTTTCAGGGATTGTTACACAAGTAGGTTTTCTTTGTCCAACCTGTCTCTGTTAAAATAACGTGCCGACAAAATGAACCCTTCCTCTCGTTCCTGCAGTTGTTCCCAATTCCACCAAAGTTGTGGACGAAGAGAAAAAGTTCAGAGACTGCGCTGACCTCTACCAAGCTGGTTTTCATAAGAACGGCATCTACACCATCCAGATCAACGCCCAGGACACCAAAAAGGTGAGGAGCTGTCGTGTCCCACGATCAAAGCTATTCAGTCAGGCAGGGATGAGACTATCGCTCTTCATACTCTTGGAATAAGATTTGATTATATCGACGTCTCCAGGTCTTAAGGTTCTCATTTTAACGCTGTTGTGCTTATTGGCTAATTAATGATGAATAATGATCCTCGTCCAAGAATTCATAAAGACAGGAGGGGTAGTTGTATCTTTTGCAAGATTAGAAAGGAAAGTAGTCAGATTGATCTGTTCCAGAGTAAGATTTTAAAAGTACAGACTTAATGTTGTGGTGATCGATGTCATATGATTCATTGTTGGTCAGTACGTGGTCGGTGGTTAGTAGAAGTAGAAGTATATAAAGTACGTGCTCTGTTTCTGTTTCCACAATTTCCCTTTTTACGCCTAAAAGTGTGGTGCTTTTTTAAATATTGCACAAAAAAAGTATTTAAGGCAGGATTGCCTGGAAATCGTTGTTGTCGAAGTTGGTGGTTATCGTCTGTGCATGTAAACCGTGAATGATGAGCTTGTCACGGGGAAAGTGATTCTGTCAGGGCTACTTCCTTAATTATACCCAGGCTGTGTGAGTGTGTGTTCAGCTGCGAGCGCCGGCCGAGGTGAGAGACCCCTCTCTCCCCGGCTCCACCCTGGGGTCTCCCCCTCAAAACAAAGAGCCACGCTGCAGATAGAGCACCAGCGCTGCCTTATCAGCTTACACACACTGAGGTCCAAGGTTAAGGGCCACATTACACCCAGGTGTCTGCTGGTATGTGTCCGAGCCCCGGACCTCCGCTTTGATGCGGCAGCAACGAGACGCTCTGATGAGGAACATCTCTGGGGAGTTGCTGAGGGATAAGGAGGCGCTGATTATGTTTGGGAAGCACAAAGATACGTACGTCGCTTTCCGCCAACGAGTGATTCATCAATGACGGACGGAAAGAGGGGAGAGTCTGAAACCAAACAATTCTCCAAATGACCCTTCGTTGTCTGCTCATGCCTCAAAGGAGGGTTTTGATATTGAATCCATTACCTTTGTGGTCAAATGACCTCTTTTGAATGACAGAACCTATAAATCATTGTACGGCCTCATGACCTAAAGATGAACCACACATCGTCTATTATGCAAAATATCGGTGGACTTTTTGGAGCGTCGACGTCCTTAAGGGCAACAGTTTGCGCTGTAGTGACATCTGGATCAAGGTTCAAGTCCAGTTTCCTATGCACAATGTGATGATAAGGGTGTGCAGATACAGAATAGAGGCCCTCCCTTTTCATGGACTCGACCAAGCATGAGTCAATTTCAGCTGTCGTTCAAGGTTCAGCGAGCCAGCTCACCTCGCTCATGCGTATATGCCGAAAAAAGCAGTTATTATGGTTTTAATAATCCATATAGGACCTTTAATGATCGATTGTATCTATTATAGTACTTCAAGGGCTACGACACAGAGGAAGTGTACAGAACTTTAGCTGCTGAGATAAAGCGATGAATTGGAAATGCATCGTGACTCCATTTTATTTCTTCTCATTCGCAGGTTTACTGCAACATGGAAACTGCCGGCGGAGGATGGACGGTGATCCAGCGGCGAGAAGACGGCAGTGTGGACTTCCAGAGGACGTGGAAGGAGTACAAGATGGTGAGTCAAGACAAACACACTGAGGGGCCCCAGACACTCTCCCCCCCCCTGCATCCAGGCGCTCATCCATTTCAATTTTTTGCTTCAATTACGAAATTGCTGCGATAAGCAAAACATCCTGTTAACACTTGTGCCGGAGGATTATGACAAATTGTCTTATCGGGCTTCGGACGCGCAGAAAACAGAGGCAGGATCCCGCCGATCCCAGACCACGGTCCAGATGTCGTTCGTTGTGGGCGATACCTCCCCTGTTGTTATTGTGTTGGCGATATTGTCCTCGAGATGAGCTCCTCGCCTCAGACGCAGATCCAGTGATACGTTGTTATTCTTACTCCCCTCCGACAGGAAATTGTTACCTCAATCTGAAACACAACACACACACACATTTGTTTAGTCTCTGTTTCCCTGTTTGTCATCGAGCGAAAACATATACTCATATTTGCATTAAGGCCTAAACGAAGCAGTGTTTGGATGTCGAATGGGGTTTATTATTGCTAGCAGTTGCGCAGCCGGTGTTTGCCGTGTAAGTCACCTGTGTTTACCTTCCTCCAGCCTCCGCCGTTTATTGTTAAAATGAACTGTTTGCCTCCTATCCGCTGTAATATGGTTTCCAGTTTAATTATTTTCCCTCTTTGCGATACACCAGTCATGTTTGTGGCACGACGCGAGCCAAGAACCTCTCACGGTCAAAGCTAATTAAAGTAAATAACTGTTTGACGCACTCACAGAAGTAATCACTGTGTTCTTATTTCAATGCAAAATCTCCACATCAGCTGTTTTCAACAAATATTCCAGTCCGAGATGTTTGGATGGAAATCAAGTCAAACAACCGCTCGGGAACAGAAGGGGAAAGATTGTCAAAGTGACCTGGCTGGCTCTCGCTACTTTGGGGTGAAAGGAGGAAGATTAATGGTTTGGAAGGTTCAAAAAAAAAAAGAGTGGACACGGTGTTAGTAACAGAGACATTAGCATGGGCTGACAAATTAAAGGCTGTGTGAGGTTGTAGACATGGCACCTCCGAGGTTTGAAGAGATTTAGACCAAAAGCTTGAGCTTGAGGTGCATTAAGTGGTGTTCGGATTACCAACCCTGAGCTGACGCATAATTTATCATTATCGGGGAAAAAAAGCTTTGCAAAATATCCATTTGGATCGCTGCGTAAGCTCGGCTCGTGTCCTATATGTTGACCCGGAGTCAGTCGAGGATTATGATTGATACTGCAGCCGTCCACCAGGGGGTGATCACATTCCTGTCACTTTGGTATACAGCCCCAGATCGGATACAATTCCGAGCAACACGAGTAAAAATCGCTGTTGATGACGTATGTGAAATATAAGTGTATCCATCCTTACTGCCTCCGCATGGAAATCAGTCGCAAGACACCTTTAATTACTGTAACGGCCTGATAAGGCTGATCTGTACTGAATCAGAACTGAGGAACGTGGCGGTCTATCGTCTATAGACCTTGACTTGAGTCACCGTCCAGTGTTACCGTTTCCCCTTGATGTGATCGGCGGCGTTTTATCACATTATGGGTTCGTTCCTCGCGCTCGGCCCCTCGGCTCGCGTTCACTGATTTACTGCACTGGGAGGATTTCAGTCAAAAGCCCCGATGCTGTTTCTTTTTACAACCTCGGAGAGAATTCTGGCCACAGGGGCGTAGCGCACGTAATTAAGTGATATCTCGAGACGATCTGATGTTTGCAATTACATGAGTACAAGACGGTAAATCACAGGGGATTCGCTGCAACGACTCAATCTTTCATGTTAGCATAACTGGAGGAACATCTGATCTGTACGCGCCCCCCCCCCCCCCCCCCCCCCCCCCCACACACACACACACCCCAAAACCCATCTATCTCATCCATTTCACAGTTGGCAGGTGTGCTGCCGGAGGAGGGCTTGAAGGAAGTGGGGATGTTGTAATTTGGACGCACAAAAAGTTCAATATTAATAAATTTTAAGTAAACAGTGTTTCATAGCAGCGAGGACTGGAAGTCATCATCATAAATGACATCACTGGCTCTGACAACGTCGACTGATTCCCAAGCTCAGGGCTCGCGCTCAAACTTCCAATACACGTTGGATGTTTTGTTGCGCACTGTCTCTTTATTGTTGCGCACTGTCTCTTTACCAACACAAGTTGAATTGCAAATTACAGGGTTGTACCCTCGTGGCTCCGGTGCACAGTCACCTGGATTTAGATGCTGTTATTCTTAGCACATTAGGGTTAGCCCTTTAAATTGACATCAGGGGCGGGTCCTCTCTCTGGAGGCGGCCATTTTTCACCACCATGTTTTTCCAGTAGCCCAGAATGGACAAACTAAATCCCTAAACTGAGAGCCACCGTAGGTTCTCCCACATGCTCGGTGGGGGGGCTGAAAGTCAGTCAAACGGACGTGGGCATCTCATCAGTTCTGAGATTAATTGTGGAAAAAGAAAGTGTGTGTGAGAGAGAGAGAGAGGGAGAGAGAGAGAGAGAGAGAGAGAGAGAGAGAGAAGAAGAAGAGGAGGAGAAAGGCTATAACGGGCCCCAGCTACTTTCACTTCCACCCACTCGGCAGGACATGCCTCAGGCCGGAGGAATGCCCCATATTTACTTTCCCTCCTTCCTATTCCCCATCACCACACATGCTCAACACAAACACAGACTCCTCCCTCCCTCCCTCCCTCCTCTTCCTCCTCTTCTTCCTCCTTCTTTAATGGAGTGATCCGGACCGTCCTGCCTCTAAATCCTCGCCCTCTTGCCTCTTGTCAGAAACACTTTGCCTTGTGAGCGGCGGGCCGCTCTGATCACACACCGGCTTGTGCGGTTGTTTGAAGTAGCGTCACTTGCAGCGTGTATTTGAAAGAGACGTCTTCGGGGCAATAATGACTTTAACATGTGTGTGACTTGGGGAGCGGAGTGAAGTGAAGCAGAGATGGAAAATGCTGTGTCGATTTCAGCTGGTGCCAATTTACACACTCGCGCAGATAAGTACGTTTGAGCACATGGTGGATACAAGTACGAGCGCACACACACACACACACACACACAAAGAAAGTGCGTTAACATTGACAGTTTGCACGGGTATTCGTTCACAATTGGAGGAATACAGTGCTGCAAGAGATGACGTAGCGGAAATACCCGCTTACTCAGCAAAAAAAAAAAAAAATAGAATAAAGTGCGATTTTTGGATGAATACCGAAAACACACGTGTCATGGTTTGGTTAGATAATCTTTATTCAATGACACCACAGAGAAAACCTGAAAAGCTGTGGTCTTGTGACATCAAAGCAAAAAAAATTCACGACTTTGCAATTTCTGTATATTATATTGAGATTGTAAATGAAGAGGTCTCGTGTTGGTGCGTGTGTTGGCGACCACCCTCTTCTGCAGTTTTAGAGGAATGCTGATTGGATTCAGCAGAAACGCTAGTTATCATTAGAAATGACCTGTTTATCCCGATCTTATTTCCGATTGGCCAAATACAAAATTCCATCCCATCGACTCCTCAATCACGGAGTGTTGTGAGTTTTAGCATTCCTGGAGAGCGAGAAGAACTCGCGACTGATTATCTGTTGTTTTTGATTCAACAAAAACAAGCGTGTGCGTGTTCATGCCCAACGCCGATGACTCCGCTCTCTCCTCCGTCTCTCCGCAGGGCTTCGGGAGCGTGTCGGCGGAGCACTGGCTGGGAAACGAGTACGTTTACCAGCTGACCAGTCAGAAGCAGTACGCTCTGCGGGTGGAGCTGACGGACTGGGACGGACACCAGGCCTTCTCGCTCTACGACCGCTTCCAAATTGGCAGCGAGAAACAGAACTACAGGTACAGCCCCTCGTGTTGCAGACTAAAGGGGAGGGGGAGGGGGGAGGGAGGGAGGGGAGATGGGGGCGGGGGGGGGGGGGTTCATTATCGCCGAGAAGCTCAATAACATGGGGGGGGGGGGGGGGGAGTTCATTATCGCCGAGAAGCTCAATAACATCCAAAGGGACTGGATCTGTTTTGACAGAGTCCGCTGAAGGTGCATATTTGCACAGTGTGTTAAGGTAATCAAATGTTTTGGGCTATTTTTAGACACATCAGCTCCACAAGTGGAAGCGTTGCTCCTTCTGGTGCTTTTCAGTTTCGTTCCAGACGTGAAGATCTCAACACCCACTCGATGGGCTTCACTTGACAGACATGTCTGGTCTCCACACGATGAAGTTTCTCTCAGTTCTCCTCATATTTGTTTATTTATGACCCATTCATCCATTCTACTGTCCATGTGACGAGAGGCTGTAGATGCAAGGATTTAATGTCTTTCTCTATGCAGACGATGCATCCATCCATCCATCCATCATCCATCCATCCATCCATCATCCATCCATCCATCCATCCATCCATCATCCATCCATCCATCCATCCATCCACCCTACCCATCCATCCATCATCCATCCACCCTACCCATCCATCCATCATCCATCCATCCACCCTACCCATCCATCCATCATCCATCCAGTCACCCTACCCATCCATCTATCTACCCATCCATCCATCCATCCATCCACCCTACCCATCCATCTATCTACCCATCCATCCATCCATCCATCCATCCACCCTACCCATCCATCCATCATTCATCCATCCACCCTACCCATCCATCTATCCATCCATCCATCCACCCTACCCATCCATCTATCTACCCATCCATCCATCCATCCACCCATCCATCCATCCATCCATCCACCCTACCCATCCATCCATCCATCCATCCATCCACCCTACCCATCCATCCATCCATCCATCCATCCACCCTACCCATCCATCCATCCATCCACCCTACCCATCCATCCATCCATCCACCCTACCCATCCATCCATCATCCATCCATCCATCCTACTTTCCTCCCTTCCTTCTTTCCTGTTCGTCTACCTAGCTTCCTTCCTTCTTACCTTCCTACCTGCCTGCCTGTCTGTCTGTCCATCTATACCTACTTACCTGCCTTCATTCCCTCCTTCCTTCAATCCTTTCAATCTACCAACTCTCTCTCTCTCTCTCTCCCTCTCTCTCTACACTATTTGGAAGAGGTGAAGAGCTAACAAGAAAATACAAAGCCGGGTTGCCACGACAACAGAAGTAAACAAAAACTATTCAGTTTTGTATTGTGTATGTCGCTCTCCTCCTTTGCTTGCGCCCTCTTCTGTCTGAATACTGTAACGGCAGCAGATCCGGCATATTATTCGTAGCTATCGTGGACACGCCTGAGCTTAGACTGCGTGGCACACGTGTGACCAACAAACGGTAGAAAAGGTCTGCATCCAGTGATGATCAGTGGTTCCTCTGCAGGACATGTCCAAAAGCAGTTAATGCGAGTGCAGCCTAATTCGAGAGAAACTCATATTATGGAAAAAAAAATGGAGGAAAAGAAAATATATGATTTGCGCCGCAGGTTCAGCGTGAGCGAAACTCGAGCAGTTACTTTGCAGCACAACGGGACGACATAACACGGCGTGATTCATTCAAAGCACGTCAATCATGTTCGTTCAGTTATGCAAATCTGCGGCGAGGCTTTTCTCACTCGCAAATTCTTTCCGACTCCAACCATCATTGTCTCCTCTTTTCCCAAAAAAAAAAAAAATACAAAATTGCGCTGATTGATGCTTTGTCCCTGTGTTACTGTGGGGGCGAAGGTTTCTGTTTTCCTTTCAGGAGGTTAATGATAACAGGCCTCAAACTGTGGCAGATGCTTGGCCTCCCTCCGAAGTGGAAAACTACTGCAAATTCCAGCCTGTTCCAAGCAATCGCTGGCTTCAGAGGAGACGCTCTGACATCTCCAATTCCCAAGTTCTCGCTGGATCCCGTCTGATAAGAGGTCCCCTCAGTTGCGAAACATCCCGGAATGACTAAATGCGGGGACGAGGATCTTTGGCTTAAAAGCCTCTTCGGCCTCCCTCCGTCCATTCGTTGCACTCAGTTTGCGAAGAGAACGCGGGTTTGAAGTGTTTCCCGACATCAGCGCATTAAGCGCGTTGCCGTGTCTCGTTTTCAGAACGGTGCCGTGATGACAGGGGGGTCTCACTTCAGGAGATTGACATCTTGAGGAGTTTTGTACCTGGACTCGGGCTGCGTGGGTTCTTTCTCTCTGAGGACCTCAGGAGGTAGATTTCCATCAGGTGGAAGAGATGAGATGTTGTCGTGTTTTGAATTTCGTGCAAAGTTGAGGTTTTGCGTGAAGATCAGATCTGACGTGCATCTTCTGCTCTGACCGGCGTAGCGTCGTAGCTCTGTTACAGTACATACTGCCTACTTGGTTCCAGAAGATCCGTAGGACATAAGAAGCATTTATCTTTCTATTTTATTTTTATTTATTTTGTGGTATTTCTAATCAATTGCAAATAAAATCAAATATACATTTATTGAATCATTTTTAATATGAATCTTACCCTGTTTTTTCGAAGATTATTTTTCAAATTCATTTTAGTTTGAATTCTATTGTATTATTTTCAAATCAATTTCACTCATTATTCTTTGATATCATTTCTTAAATCAATTTTATTCTTAAAACCAATTTCATTGATTATTTGCATGGTGTTATTTGCAATCATCTGTTTTAGCATTTTTTTTAATCTATTTTATTGTATTATCCTATTTTAAAATGATATATTCAAGTGGCATTTAAAAAGCCATCACATCACATCTTAAATTTAACTTTGATGGTCCCTCCTGCACTTCACACATTATTTCAAAATCCCTCTCTTTAACCTTTGATTCTATTGGATCAGCCAAATATATAATTACATTTGTCCCGCTGAGGAAACCCAACGGCTTCCCCATCCACTCCCAGCCATGTGCTTATCCCGTTAAAGAGCACAGTCAACATTCTGATGTTCTATAAATAGCCTTGTTCTTGTAGCAGTATGATAATGGAAACATGGCTCCTGTGAACCAGCGGCCAAGATAAACCACATGGCTCAAACGAACCCACTCTGCCACACACTCTCTCTCTCTCCCTCTCTCTCTCTCTCTCTCTCTCTCTCTCTCTCTCTGCTCTGGCACCTCCCTACTTCTCAAACGTCTAACACTGATGTGACTCATCCTCCAGATGAGGTTTTATTGCTCTGTGACACACGAGGCTGTTTGGAAGTGAGACAACTGCGACACGTCTCTGAGGCTCTGAGTTGCTTTTGGATCCGTTTTCACTCGGTTTACTGGAACACAGGCGACATCAGAGGCAGCCAGGCAAACATTTACAAAGAACTTCAGTCTGTCCTCCACATGTTCTCTCTCTCTTTCTCACACACACACACACACACACACACACACACACACATACAGTAGAAACATTTGAACTTATGAGGACACAGCAACATTTATAGTCACAATCATAGAAAGACATCTGCATAAACACACACACAGATACACACACAGACGTACAAACATACACACCAAAGACCCATACACATTACACATACTAAAGACAGATAGACACACATACACAAACACACACATACACGAACACATACACACACACACACACACACACAAACACACACATTCTAGAAAAAGGAAGTTGTGGGGACAAGGCAAAATATTGTGAACCAAAATTCATATTCACAATCATAGAAATACATCTATACACACACACACACACACACACACACACACACACACAATGCATGATAACACATGAAGGTGGCTGTCATCTTTACATTCATTTGTCTTGGCTTCGTCGGTCATACAAACGAACTTCATCTTTTGCCTCGAATCAGATGATTGATCTTTCCAATAATATTTTTCAAAGCAGACCCATGTGTCCATGCGCCCTCTGGCCCCATTCCATTTCTTATTTCGTTCAAAATTCTGAGAATGGAAAAAAGCCTAGATGATCATTGTATGGGCCGGCGTGCATGATGCATGGGCTCCGTCTCCCAAACAGAGATACAAAGGGGAGTTGCCTCATGTTCATCTGCACCAATATAAACACATGTAACAGGATTAGAGACAGAAGTCATTATGTCTCCGTGTTAATCCCTTTAATCTCACTGTTAGTCTGTGTTGACGGCCCCTTTCAGGAAGCAGAGCTCGCTGTTTACGCCATGAATCTTAAGATAAGGCGACAAGTGATTACAGCTTGTTAACACAGCGGAGTCCATGTTGTCCATCACTGATAAATATGATGGGATGGGACTAGTTGTGTATCTAGGCCCCGATTTGACTATTTACAGTATTTGACAACGTTATCATCAGCATAGCTGAAATTCAGCCCATTTACAGCATGTAGGATCAAGTGACCTCTAGAGCTGAAGTTGCGTAATGCAGCTGATAATCCCAGAATATCGGAGAATATGAAATGGCCTTCAGTTTTCCTTCAAAAAAGTTCCATAGCCTCCATAGAGAGGATCTGCTCACAATATCAATAATTTATACAATCAGGTGATATCAATACACAAAATATCAATATCTTGACCAGAAATATTTGACCAAAACGTTTCACATTACACCTTTTTCCCATTTTTGAGAAATACAAATAAAATATTCTGGGTATCTCTGGAGTGTATAAATCAGTGGTGTCCAAACTGCGACTACAATCGGCCATTTTTTTGTTGGTGCGCTGCAAGTTCTAAGAATCTAATGGAATGTGGCCCACATTTGGAACTTGCATCATATATCGTACTTCTTGGTTTAACACTAGGGAGAGCTACAGTCTTTTTTGGGGGTCAATCTGTTCCCACAAAGCTTAGTGCCAGACCCCGAACCAGTACCGATCATAATTTCAAAGTCAATTAGAGTAAACAAAATAGCATTGTCTATATGTTACTTCATAATTGATTGCTTCTATATATGTAGGTCAAACAAATAATGGATGTATGCAGAGAATGAAAGACAATTACATGAGTCAATATTTTGCATCTCTGGATTCAACATGTAGACTTTGATTCCAAAGTGGAGAATTACATCGAAAACATAACAGATCAAAGGAGCTGTACCAATACAGTCGGAGCCAAATAAAAGCCGACACCAGAAATGTAGCTTTAATGCGAACACACAAATCTTCTCAGCTGAGTTTGTTTTGACCACGGCTGCAAAAGTTCCCACTGAACCACAGGATCATAATATTGTGAAATTAGCTCCTTTTGTTTTCATCCCCCATAGTGACTTGAGGTCGCTGTAATTGCGGGGGGTCACTGTCCCCGCCCCCCTCTCATCAGAGATAATTTGGTTGCTGCGATACATGCAACACGGGTCGGAGCAAAGCAAATAATAGAATTAAATATTGTTCAGGGACCTGCGAATGTTGTTTCCAACAACAGGCATCGGATCAACACTTTGGGCTAATCACCCTCATTTATCATGTATCTGTGCTTTCGAAGTTTGTGCAGAATATGACTTTAGACAGAAGTCACAAAAACAGCTGCAAAGCTACAGAAAACAAATCTGAAATGAAAACCAAGCTGAGTCAGATGGAAGTTTATTGTACAGATTAAGGAAAATTGCATGTTGCACAAAATAGCAACAGTGGAGACCCACAAACTAAACAGTGCAACACAATGGTGATTTAGGTCAACGAGGTTCAGCAGTTGCGAAGCGACAGAGGAGCGTCGGTGAATTATTCCACCATTGAGATTTAGTGTCTAAATATGTTTTCATTCCTTTAATGCATGAGATCTGATTAGCTGAGATTTCATTTCAGATAAGTCTCTGCAGCTCATTAAAGGTACAGTTTGTAGGAAGTGCTGAATCAGTAGAATGTGCGTTGGTGTTTGCAATTATGTTTTCGATGATGTGTAATCACCTGCAATTGTGGCATATTTGTGTTTTGGTTGCTTTAGAACAAGCTTTTGTTTTTATGTCGGAGTGAGCGCTCCTACATGCTTCTGCTGTAGCCAAGAGTGGGCAAATCCAGCAGGCGCTTCAGCGACCAGCTTTGGCTTTTATTTTAAAGCCGTAATAGTTTGAGCACCCAGAC
>JAFBJT010106249.1:0-32341 GCA_016785325.1 Chascanopsetta lugubris
TATAATTTTAAGACTAAAGAGTCATGTAAACATTGAAAGGTTTATCATCGTATCTGACAGGGTTTCAAAACCCTATAACAGATGGCATCAAACCCATTTCAGTTGAGGGGCCACACTTATTTGTCGGACCAGTAAAATAATAGCACAATAAATTGCCTTTTCTGTCATTTTCACACTTTGCAAAGTCATCTCGCGGGCCAGACTGGACCCCCTGGTGGACCGGTTTTGGCCCACAGGCCGTATGTTTGACACCCCAGGTTATTGTCTGACTGTGATCAAAACAAACACAGGATTTGTCTGTTGTTCATTATCATGACTCTTTAGGGGAATCTATAAGAAGGATTCAATGATGACCTCATCAGCCACAAAGCAATAAATAACACCTTTCAACGCCACTCTGTGAAATTCACCCTGATGGAGATGACGTCACTGCCACCGGATCACAAACATTTATACCTTCACATTTTCAGTTCAAAGGCCTGTAACCAACAATGTCTTGTTTATCCCCGTTGTCGTCTCTCTGCCTGTCTCACCATGCATTTTTTTATCCCAATCAACACAAGTGCGATGCATAATGGGACAAATTGCTGAGTTGATGACTGCTGATTGTTCGCGATGATTTTTGAGACGCAATGAACAAAAAAATAACTTTACTACAGGGGGTCCAGAGAAGTATGGAATATTTGAACTGCACTACCAAATGGCTCTGTACAGTACTTTTAGAAATGTGTCATATTCACTGCTACATTCAAAGTCAATATACTGGTGTGCACTCACACGCCCAATTTCAAACCTCTGAGGAATAAAAAAATAAGAGACTTAGAAAAAAATGACCGTCCCTACAACTGTCACAGTAACAAATGTGACTGACTGAGACCCAGACTGTAGTTTGTACCAGCTTTAAATATGTTTAATTCACCTCTAAGGTTTTAACATGGGGCTCTATGGTGATTGACTTGCTTTTGGAAGCATCCTCAAGTGGCCACCCGGTGAACTACACGTTCTTCCACTTCCCTATTGGCCTCACCCGTGTGTCCCGAAGGTTGACGTCGTGGTGTCCTTCATCGGCCACAGCAGAACTTTGACGCGCATGCATCGGGCCACAAGTCACGGCCCGACTTCACCATAGTCATGCTTCAGATTTTTTTTTTAAGGACATAATTTGACAAAATCTGTACAAAAAAAATTGACAATACTTCTGTCTCTCACTCACTCACTGATAGTGTATGTTTTGTTTGTCATGTTTCCTGCCTCTATAAGCAGCATTTGGGATGAGTTAACACCGAGCCAGCACATTAACGTGTGTCTATCTCATTAGCCTCCCTCCCTAAACACTCCAACCCCACTGAGAACCGGTGCCTGCTTTGATTTTTGGGCCGCCGCCCTGGACACTTGAAGCTGATGAGCATCTCCTGCCACGCCTTGCATTTCACTAATGTTCCTCTGGCTGATTGAGCCGCTCCACTGTCAGGTAAAAATAGTACACGGGACCCGATGTGACTGTCTTAAGTGCTGCCAAAAGTAGGGCACGGGCCTGTGGAGGCTCAGCGGAGCACTGAGGCGAACCCATGCGGCCTCCAGGACTCTCAGCATTTAATTCCGGAGTCCCACGGCCACCACCCTCATATCTACTCCCGGCAGCGCACTGTATTTACTGCCGTTTGCATTCCTTGCATTAGCCGCCGGGCTTATGGAAAATCCCCAAAGTGAACATCAGTGTCAGCTGGTGAAGGCTGGTGCGCTAATGAACCACGTCGGAAAGGGAACAGTCAAGTGTTAAATGGTCAGCGGGATGTCCTCCCTCTCCGTCCAGACGCCATCAAGCCGGAACATTAGATCTATTTATATAATATAAAAATGTATGAATTCATATAAAAAATGATACGTCCTCCTCATGCATTAGTTAAATGCTCGCGGTGAGTCGCAGGCTCATAACCCACGCTGCACAGCGACGGAGCGAGGAATAGTGCAGCCTCAGCGTGTTTTTTTTTTTCTTTTCAGCCTCTCTCTAAAATGTGTTTCCTCATGTCAGTCGAAAAAAATTCCACATTACATAATCTTGCCAAAACCAATTAGGGTACAGTAAATCTGCAAGGAGAATTCCCACATTAAAACGGGAGAGGCTCTTGGGAGACACACGCCAGGACTGCGGAGTTAATTAATCCCTGCAATCAGAGGTCTGATGAAATAAGAGCTGAATGTTGCCCCTCCCTAGATAACTGTGAACAAAGCTGCTCTGCGCTTATTAGCTCTGCAAACTGCTTATCAGACAGCTCCACATCTGAAGCCCGACAAGCTATTTTCAATCACAGCCTCGCTCCGGAGGACTGAACTGAAGGTATGATTGCGACCCAACAAGTTCCCCGTTGAATTGAAGCCCCCACATGGGGAAAAGCATTGATCAAGGTACAACTCCACTTAGAGAATGTGGGAATGACTTGAAATCTTTGTAAATATGCCGTCACTGAGATTCTGTCTGAAGCTGTTGATTTCAATGCGAATTTCAAATCAGGGGCAAGAACGGATTCAAAATCCACAGAGATACCTGGTCATTTGCACAATTCAAACTCCTCAGTATCTAAATATCTAATTCAGCTGCACCGGTCAAAGGATCTCAGTCAAACTAGTAAAGACTACAAGGTTGACCGTTCATTACGATAATTCATTTTCACATTTAGCGTTAAAAGTGCAACCTCCATCCCAATGAACCCGGTGCACACCAGAGTATGTTCAACTCTTTGTCCAATTTTACATGTTCCTTGGACAAAACCTCAGATGTATCTTATTTCTATTTTGAAGTGCAAACAGCCTGTTTTGGTGAAACATGAGATATTGTTCCAGGAACCTGAAATCATATAGATTATTTTCCGAATGTGACTTTGATTATGTCCCAAATCAAAGACTGCACACTTTGGAGAGCATTGTGCACTGCATGCATTTCATATTTGTACTTTGCACACATTTACATAGTTTGGAGTATAGGTACATTTGATCTGCATTGTATATTTTTAGTTTTTGCAAAATTTAATTTTAAAATTGCCTCTATTTTGTATAATTATCTTATTTCTTTTTATACTTAGACTTCTTATTATTTAGCTTTCATTGTGGACAGCAATGCAAGAACGTCACCATGCAGGAAAACATGCTTCCTAACTGTGCATGTGACAATAAACACTTTGAATCTTGTCCACTTTGCTGAAACTCAATATATTTGATATAATATCAATTGTATTAGTCACATGTTTGCTATTTAAAAAATAGTAAGCTTTTATTTACAGATTCCTCCTGTATGTATCTCACACAAGTTCACTCCTGTCACCTGACTAACCACTGATCTTTGAGGCGATCAAAGAAATCATGTGTTGAGGCCCTGATACTTATCATGTGCTTGTACCTCTTTGAATTGATTAAAAGTCAATAGTGTCATTTAAAATCTATTTCCTCCACACTTGTCTCTTACTGTCTGTTCATCCTCGCTCAGCGCTGCCATCATCTCTGTTTAGAAAAAAGAGAAATGTTCATCACTGAGTGCATGAAGCACCCTGTGATATATTGGAGAGCCAAGTGTTGAACTTCAATATTTGCAGATCATATATCAGAGCGGCTCCTACACAATCATTTGCATCAAGATGATTTCATGAAACGCCCTCACACAGAGGACAGTCATCTTGAAGTACAGCCTTGAACAGGCAACTACTCATATTATTGCAAAAGTCTAAATTTGATCCTATCATCCTCACTTGACCATAAAGAGTCAAAAAGCTGCTTTGCAAGAACAGGTCCTCAGTGGCAGTGTCCTTCATTGGTCGAATGGTGCTCTTTGTACCATGTACTGTAACACCAGTATATACATTTACAGTAGACCAGTCTGAATCAACAACAGGCAAACAATCAAAAAAATAAAATAAAACACCAAAACACTTCCAGGGATTGTTCAAGAGTCGCAGATTTGCCGTTATCTGGTCAAACTAATTATTCTCCTGTGGTGTACCTGAGGCCAGGGTCGATTTTACAAGAGGGCAAAGGCATGTAAATGTAAACCACATCCGCTTTATAAGAATAGATGTGAGAAATAAAGCTAGTTGGTCCCTTAATCCCCACCCTGTCTTCACCAAGGGCCCAATTAGAGGAGTTACAGTGACAAGTCAAGCATTACCGGCCTGCGCGAGCCAAAGAGATCTGGGGCTATTGTTTATCTCCAATTTCAATTGTAGAAAGCGTATTAGAATTCTCCGCCGGTGTCCTGTTAATAAGTGCCAAAACAGCGTAAGCCGCATGGCCAATACATGTTCAATTAGGATTACCCAGAGACGCCATTCACTGGGACTGTGGAGTTCAAGTCTTCATGCAGCTTGTCAAACTGCACCAACTTCCACCAGCCTTGAAAGGGGTTCCGTTTTCACAATTAGCCAAAGTGACAGGCAAAAGAACAATGCGCTTACCCCCTCCCGCCTCAACCCCCCCCCCTCCCCACCCCCACACACCCCCCACCCCACAGCTTTCCCATTATTCTAACAAGCGCAGCAACATACTGTATGTTAATAGATTTCCTCCCAGTCCTCTGGAGCTCACCCTGGCGACTGTTGTCAGTCTTGTTGATTAACAGCAACACAATTAGAATTTCAGGGCCGGGGTTTTCACATTAGCATTCCCGATGCGCGGCTTAATGCACCTACATGGTGTCACCCGCATTCCTTCACCTGTGGGTGTCCCCTTCAGGGAGCGTCTGTGTTTGACCTCCCATCAGCGTCATCATACCTCAGCCTTTTGTTGTGTTAATTTGAGACGTGATTGAATGTCGGGCGAAGCCTCTCCCAGAATGCTTTGCAAATACAAATGAGCCACGATGGACAGTGAACGTTTGTGACCAAGCAAATAATCACATGTTTAAATAAAGAGGGTTTTTTTTTTAAATCATAAAAACTAAGATTTTGGTAGAAGTACCAACATTACGATAGGCAATAGTTGAACATAGTGCAATTATACTTGTATTAAAACCACCATGATGCACCATTGTGCTACAGTAACCCAGACAGAAGAAATGAAACACTTCATGTGGTATTGGTGTAGAGGCTGATTATCAGGTCATGGGAGCAAAGTTGATGAAGAGCTAGAGCTTTGCTGCTCTATTCACGTCCAGCCTGCAGAACTCTGCTGCAGGGTTTCAGATCACTCCGCTCTCCCCTCAGTTGACCCCGAGGACAAAGCAGTTGCCTCCTCAACTTTTCTCCCATTAAAGCGCCGCTGACATAAATTCCGAGGTTACCGCTCCGGCGTGCGACGCTTCAGTTAAAGGCGAATAGTAAATGCGATGGAGACATCGTCTGTTGTCGCCGAGGTAATTCAGTGGATCCTGCCTCCGCGCCCACTCCCGCACACACATCCCACACAGTTATCAGGCCCTGAGAATAATCTATTCAGAGCTTTCCACCGGCGCTGTGATAATATGTTTCAGCGACCTGCCAGTTCATGGTACTCGTGTGGTTCTGGTGACACTGAAAAAGGGCCTATTATGCGAATACCACACGGCCGTAATTTTCACTTTACAGTTAAAGTGTGAACAGTTTCATATATAACTGTGGAATGATACTGAGAAATTGTGCAGATATTGTTGTTTTTCTTTTTCTTTTTCTTACAATGCACAGAAGAAAGACTGCTAATATACCTTTTTGGGGATTTATGTTAATTTTAGGCAGCTGTGGATACATATTCAAAACAGCGTTGACATTCATTCATCGTTCATTGGAGCGGTTAAGGAGGAACAATATGTTTTTATATTCTACATTTTAACAGAAGTATTTTCATTTTTAGAACAAAAAGCAAATTGTCTCCACATATTACCTATTGTCCTCGTTCAGGCACAGTGTGTGAGATTTGCTGACATCTGCGGGTGAAGTTGCATGTTGTATCCATCACCTCACCCCTACCAGGAGGAAAACCTACCGCAGCCCTTGGTTGTCATTAAAGCTCAAAAGATGTTTAGTGCGCCCACTCTGGGCTATTGTAAAAACATGGCTGCCCCCATAGGGAGGACCCGCTCCTGATATAAATATACATTAAAGGCCTCTTTTTAGGTTAATGTAAAAATAAAGTCATGCATTCAGGTAGAAATCTTTGTAAATAATTATCTTGTAATTCTATTTCTACAGAAAGAAGTGACGAAAACTAAAATCTTACACACAGCACTTTTAAATGAAAGTGCCGGCCTATGTGATCTGGTGATCATGCAAATGTTATATCTTTTATCTCTCTTTTTGCTCCATGTTTGGTCTCCACCAACCCCTGTGTTAAACGTTTGTCTCTATGTCGACTAATTGTTGCATCATGCTCCTCAGCTAAATGCTGCACACACGCTACATTGCCATGACCCCCCCCCCCCATGTTGTTTCCTGAGTGCTCCTTTACTTGTCCTCGTCTGCCTTCCCAGTGTCTAGTCTTTTCGTCTGCTCCCCATCGGACTTGTTTGCCTTGCCGGACTCATCCCTGCGGTTTTGAGCCATCCTCACCAGCCCATAAGCCTTTAGTTGTTCTTTTGTTGTTGAACAAATCGCTGAATGGCTTGAGCTTTGCCTGCATTAGGGGCTCAGTTTCCCCGCCGCATCCCTGGCATCAGCTGTTCCGCTAAATAATGAGCCCGAACTCGCTACATGCAAAAAGTCCATGAACAGAGCGACGCTGCAGATGTGAGCGATAACTCTCTGTAGATTCATCACCGCGAGTCCGAGCTCTGAGAAAAACCCACTGTGTACTGCTGACTCAGCAACACACGGCAAACGGGAAACAATTACGTAGCTGCCGGCTGGTGAACGCAGTGGAACCTTTAACGGAGACCAAATGTGGAGCTAGAAAGAATCAATATTAGACTTTAATTTGTGAGTCGGTTTCAAACATAACGGGACGTGTAAACTGCCAACAGTGTGATTAACACGTTTAGCAATATCACCTAATCAAGTGTTAATATCGGCACTTTCCCCTCGGAGAACACGTGCACCTGCCTCGGAAAATGTGGGAGCATCCGTAAAGAGCTTTCAGGGTGAAATGAAATGATGTATTACTCGGTGTTTGCTGTAATAAAGGGACCCGAGGGGACGTTAACGAGCAGGTGAGATAACACAGTGGTGTGGGCACCACAAAATCACCCTGGATGTGAAAACTGCCATCTTGTGCCAGTGACATGATTTGGAGCAGCTGCAGCGACATCACCGAGCTACGGATGCTCACACTCGACCAATCACAAAGCACGGTTGTCAGACATGATATTTTCAGGGTAAATTATAATGTACAAAAAAAAATTTAATTAAATAAAAATACGGTGGAAAAACTTTAAAGAACAAGAACACCCAACCATCATTGGCAGAAACTATCATTACAAAATTATAATATAATTTGGCCTGACCCTATCCAAAACCAAATATTTGAAATGCTATACTGCAGCTGGCCACTAGGGGGCAATCAAGACAGACAGGCTGTCATGTCGCCCATCAGTGAGAGTGTAACTGTAACCTCCACTGGAGTGTATGCGTGGGTCTCAAACACAGGGTCCCTAGCCACTCTATCTAGCATGTCTCCAAAGGCGGTATAATGGATTTAGTCAGTGCACAGCACCACCTACTGGCCAATGTTACTCCCATCCAGTTCATGGCACCATTCCAATCTGCATGGAGTGGACTGCACATATTATCCGGATGGGGTTTCAAAAGTTTAATCTCAAACTAGTACAGCTAGGTTTCCTCACTGCACAGCACCCCCTGCTGGTCACCATTGTGTAACTCAGGTCTTTTCCAGTCATTGCAATATCCAGATATCCTCTAAATGCCTCCCATGCAAGTATAGTCAGTGGGCGATAGGGTTAAGGTCTTTTCTATTTGCTTATATTTTGAGCTTTAGAAATAATCTGGTGTTTGTCATCATTTATTATTTGCCCATTTCAGTGAAAATAACTGTTCATTAAACTTGCAGTCTGTTCGCCCAACCTACACCCACAAGACCAGGTTTTTTAGCAGTCAAACAAATGGCTTGTCATGTCAACAAAACAAAACAAAAAACACGATTTATGCAGATTCAAATCATCAAATATTTTTAAAAGCTTCAAACACAACCTGTATAGCATCTCATCATTCATTCGACAAATTCCAGTAGAAACAAAAATACATTCAGAGTTGTTCTCTGAACCAGAGTCTCGGTCTCCGAACCTCAGTGATGCTGCATGTTCATTTGTGGCACAACTTTATTTTGTTTTTGTTCAAAAACTTCTGAAGGAAAAAAGAGGCGACATAACATCCGAATGAGACCGATTTCTCTCTGCGAGCCGCTTTCCGGAAGACATCCTCCCACCCCTGTATTAACATCAATCCAATCAATACTTTCCATTTAGAAAATGAATAGATTTGGGTAATTGAACCTGCAGGCTCTGCTCACGATGACTCAATCATTTGCTTGAATGATTAAACAGCCAAACGATACCTGGCTGAATTCTGTGAACTGCACAAACGAGGCAGAGGGAACAGTCTGTGCGTTTCTGATATGTGCCCCGGAGACTCTACGTTTCGTGACGTGAGGCATTTCCGAAAACATCTGTTTCACTCTGCTCCGGCATTTGTGGGATTTACACCATCACCTTCCCTTCCCTTCCCTGACACATCATGTGGAATCCAGGGATGTGGACGAGACGACGCTTTCCGACAACGCAGCCGTATCGACGCCGTGACGACGCCGGACACTTCCTGTCAGTTTTGCACACTCCCAACCAAGAGCACCTGCGTCACACTTTACCACCCCCCCCATTTGCACCTGCAACTCACGCCTCCTCCCACTCGCCGCCTTTCAGCCGCACTGGGAGTCTAAATGCAGCAATTAGCCAGAGTCATTTCCATTCCAGGGGTCTGTGTCAGTCCAGGCTTTTCTCATCCGATCACTTTTTGTCCCTCAACTGCATTTTAAGAAGTCTTATGAATCCGGAGAAACTGCAAACATCGCCGACGCCGTTTCAGGCGCCGCAATTAGCGTTTTGTGGCCATCGCCGTTGGAAACGGAGCAAAGGACGACATGATCGCCAGGTAATTAAGGTGAATGCCACATGTGGTGTTAATGCCCCTGAGCCCACAGTCCATTTGCTGTCTGTCAGGGCCTTTAAAACAATATAATGATAATAGAACCCGAGGTAAAACAGGTGCTGCAGACCTGAGCCAAAGTGTCTGATGTCTCACAGGGGGAAAACAAACCCTGATATTTAGCTTTGATGTCGAGGGTATTTTGGTTGTTCTTTTTTTGAAAGAGGCTCAATCTGGATGCTTTGCAGCCTGTGAGGCCTAAACTGCAGGCTCCTGAGATTACAACAGATTCTGACTCCGGTGGAGAAAATGGTGCCCACTCAACGTTGTTCTTCAAAGACAGAATGGAAAATAGGAAGTGAAATATTTCCTGTCATAAACCCACTAAAATGAAAATGAACAGCGAAATGTCACACAACAGGTGGTTCCCTATTCATCCACCTCCGCCCGCGTTTGTCATCGATCCAGAGGGAACAATGACTGTTGAATAATGATGGCGTTTTACCGAAAATATCCAGGACTGTGTTTTTTTGTTCAAAAACACAATGGAAAAATTATACAACACATCATCTCTTACAACAACATGGTTTAACTGACTTGGCCCTGTTTTTGTATCAAAGGAGCAATTTTAGGCTCCAAAGCAGGGTTCTTCAAAACACCCCATAATATAATAAATCTACAAAATCAGAATCATAAAAACGTTCCTTTGTTCAACATTAATTTTAACACTAATTTGCCAAAGAAATCATTTGTAATCTATAATATGTAACTTCAAAGGTGCAACATATCTTATTTTGCAAATAAAAGCTATGTAAAATGATTATACTGATGTTTTATATGTGCATAATTGCCAAGATGTATGATCTGTTCTACCTAAGCATGACTCATTATGTGGTCACCTCTGTGGTTGCCAACATGCTGCACCGCCATGTTTGTACAGTGGCCCAGGATGGACAAAATAAAGTCCTATTAAAATATATGATTTAAGGCGACCATAGTTTCACTGGAGAAAGGAATTCAGCTGCAACCTGCAACTTTGCCGCTAGATATTATTCCATCTGCCACATAGAATTTGATAGATATATCCATATTTATTTTTAAATTCTTTTTTTTTCATTTATTTATTTATTCATGCATTTTTTTAAATCTTAGTTTAGCATTCTTTTCTTTCCGTCTATTTTTGTTTTTATTTATCAAATTATTTTTCACCTCTAACGTTTTCCCAATGATTTCGATTCCATTCATGTCAACATGAAGCCTTGCAGCTCAGCTCCCATGTTTCAGCGTGTTAGCGCGAGCAGAGCAGAGGGGTGAGGTCAGTGCGGTGCAGTAAAAACGAATCTTACAAATCCTCCCCTCGACCCCAAACGTCTGAGAGTCAGGCCCGAATATCAAAGTTGCTCAAACCCACGCAATCTGGCGAAGATGGCGACGACGCCAGCGGCTCCGCTGCTGCCACAGATGCTTCCTCCAAACAAGTGTAGGAGGACAAGCTCTGACCCGTGTTGGCTCCTGATCAAACCGGTTCAATCTTATCTAAAGCATACAGCAACATTTCGTTATGAATGTAAACACAACGACATATATCATTTCGGGGGGGGGGGGGGGGGTAAATGTGGGGGGGGGGGGATCAATGTGGCAATATACAAAAATCAATTTACTAATCTAATTTCAATTTCCTCTCATTTACATTTTGATTATTTGCTTTCTGTCTCAATATGGGCAATTGATTTCTGTATTTTCACCAAACACATATCAACATAACATAATTCATCAGCCCTGACATGATTTCATAATAACCAACACACATGTTGGTTAAAATGCTTTGCTTCTAAACCACTAATCCCACGTCCACTCATCCAGCAATACCACTATTGGGTCAGAGGCTCGGAGCCAATCTCGGCTGACAGAGCAAAGCCCCGCCCACATCCTGGACAGGTTAGCCTAACGCACAAGTCATTATAATTCATAATTACATCATCAGAGCAAGTCATTCCCCGATTATGAACCATATTTGCTCGAATGTGTGAACTCTGATTATGCATTTAACTCAACTGCAGGCAAATCTCATTACTGCTCCATGGGTTTATCTGACTATACAATTACGCATAATAATTTCATATATAGTCAACAGTGAAACGCAAAATGGAATCACCAACAGACAGAGGATTTTCAAAAACAGAGAGAGAAAGAGAATTGCCATTGCTCCTGTTGAGGAACGAGCAACAGCTGTGGTTTTACTCCACTAACCCGTTTTCAGTGCATCATTTCCTCATGCGCATCAACTCAGCTCCACCATGCATCTGACACTGAGCCAAACGCCAAGGGACCGTCTGCAAAGTGCAGCACCACTAAGTGTTAAGGAAAATTTTGATCTCAGCTCCGGCTGTATCAAATCACTACAGACTGTTCGTAGTACAACACTCAGTTTACAAAAATACTGTATTATAACTTCTATGAATTGTTGTTCAAATACATGGTATATCCCACTTTGCAGACGTACCCTTGGCATGTCGGCTGCGTGGCGACGTCTTACCACAGTGACCTTCACCGTTTCACCAGCCACACCTGACCAACTACTTCATGAGGAAAAATAAGTCTAATCGAATGTTCTTATGCTAATGAGTGGCGAGACCGAAGTCTGAAAATTCAAATTCACTCCTTTTTGTGATGAGTCAAAAGAGAGGAAATGAGTGAATGGCCAAACCGCACATTTTTTTTTCCGGGGATGTTGCATTCATGAGGCCGTAAAAGTATTTTTACGAGGTCACAGCGATCTTACATTTACATTTTTAACAGACCCCCTGCAGGTTTGCTCAGATTGATTGAAGCAAATAAAAGAAAACTATTTGGTTCCGCTCGGTGGATCGTCAGACTTTGGGCTCCCTCCGTTATAATCGGTGCAGCTGCTTGGAGGCTTGGCGCTCCAACATAAACACATTCATTTTCAGTCATTTTTGGGGGCATTTCGGTGAACTGTCGCGACTCCTCAGAGGGCAGTGCTACATCCTCCAGTCACTTCGGCTCTGTGGCAAGTTCGGCGGCTGTGTAATGCTTCACCCCCCCCCCCCCCCCCCCCCCCCCCCCCCCCCCCCCCCGGCATTTATCAAGTTTATCTCAGGATTTAGCATTTTATGATTTTAAGGGTCCACGCAGTGGGGCTTTGAATGAGAAACGGCGGGGCCTGTGCTCGGCTGCAGATGTGTTATTAAATTTGTTTCCTACTTGAAAATGTGAAATGGTTTCTGGCTGACACGCCTCGGTGACACGTAGCGGATTGTTTCACAACACAACAGGGGGGGGGGGGGGGGAATCGGGGGGGGGGATTAGCAGGGCAGTGGCATAATACTAATAAAGGGAATGTTTATCTCGCAAAGACACGTGTCGTTTGATTTTCGGCACATTTTAATACAACTGGAATCTGACGACAAGACGGAGGGAAAAGCGCTGCAGGACACAATGTTTTAGCTGGCTCTTTAATTGGGCGGCAATTATGGAAACAAGTCTGTTCTGTGCTTTCTGCCTCCACGCTGAATAATGTATACGTGGCTCTGGGATCCATTGGTGATTGTCTCCTCAGTCCGGTATTTTAAAAAATGCAGAAGATGCTGCACAGCCTGAAGGAACGGGCCCGAGATCACATGAAAACATGTTGTGGTTTTTACGCCTTTTTTTACATTATTCCTTTCACTTTGTGCATTTAAATAATAGAGGAAAACACACAAGTCAATCTCAGCTTCTGAGTGTGAAACTGTAGGAAGAGTATAAATGGAATGGTTGTGTGTCCTGTGGTGTTATTGCCGCTCGGTTGGCTTCAGAGAACATTTCCAAGAACTATTTTCCACTTGGAATGTCAAGGAAGGTGGTTTCACCCACACGTAAATATACCAAAGTGTCACATGGGGCAGTGAATCAATACGCTGAAGCAAAGTTCTCACATCTGACATGAGATGTAGTTTTTGTGCTCGGGTTTCAAATTCAGACAGAGCTCGATGAGGAATGACGGCATGACAAATGAACGCTGTTCATGGCGGTAATGGCGATACAATGGCGAGCTCAGAGTTTTTAAAGGGGAAGTACAAACGTGACTTTTCACTCATTGTGTTAAAAAAGCAAAAATGTATAAATGTTCACCAAGCCCCTGGAACAAAGTGACTAGTCTCACATTGTCCCGCAGCAACATTAAAACGAGTGTAAGGCACATGAAGGGGTGGTCCATGTTTTCTCAAGTGGGGGCTATGAAGTACTTACATATCATAAATATTGTATATAGACGCAAGATATGTTTTTCAGCTATTCCCATTAAAAACCTCACATTTTTATTTATTCATTTTTAGAGTTGTTTTTGTGTGTTTGCACTTTTCAAGATCATCGTTCATAGCGATAGTCATTTTGAGTAAATGTTGTATGTTCAAGTGACCGTCTGTCTTCTCTGAATGATATGATTGAATGCAGTAAGAACAGGTTGAAACATTATGATTGACAGGTGAGACTGACTCACAGTTGTTACACAGCATCAGTTCCAGGTTGTCGAGCTTGTCTAAAATCATTATTTCTGGCTCGGGCTCTTTGACGCACGTTACACTCGTCATGTTAACACATTTGTAGAAGTCGTTTGCAACTGTAACTACTAACGGATGCCATTTTGGCCAGTAATGCAAATGTCTGCAGAAAGGAAACAATCATGGGCTTATGCGATGCGCTTCATACCTCGTGGATATTTATTTCATGTGCAGCTTAAACTTTGCATTATTTAAATACCTTTCCCCCAAAGTAAGCTTGGCCTTGAGTCATAGTTTCTCTTTGTTTTCTGCACTTTCAGTCGGTCTTTCACCTGAATCCCAAATTCAAAACAATTTTCTTGACTACCAGTGCCTTTATTCGACAAGTCTGGGCGAGTGTTTAGTCAAATGAAATGTATTTCAAGCGGCGCTGTTCTTTGAACCTGATGTGACACAATCCTGACATCTTGAAATAACGACCGACAGATTGACTAGATTCATGTTGTTCCCCTCGTCTTCAGCTGCGGCACAAATTAACTGGTGACTAAATGTTTCTGCAATAGCTGCATTGGAGTGAACTTCTTGTTATTGCAAAAAATAAATCCTCGACACTATTGGATTTCTGTGAAATGGAAAGTACTTTAGCCAAAACCAAAAGGGAACAGTGCCATCCATGAAATTGCCAGAACTCAGAAAGCAGACCCACCTCCGTTCTTTTTATTTTTTTATTTTATTTTATTTTTTTAATACTGGGAGATAATGTAGCCATTACTCCGACTGTTATGACTGCGCGCGGCACTTATTCAAATCTATCTGTGTAATACAAGGATCAGAACATCCTCCGCTCAGAAACCGCTGCGCAATTCACACAAGGAGGGAAGACAATTACCGTTTGGTTGAATTAAATGTAATGAGACTGTTCCCCCTGCAGATGAGTTACAGGTCTCATCCAACAGGCTGCGAGTGCACACAGCGCCACGCTGCAGTGCATGCTGGGAAATCGCGCTGTGTAATGCTGCTCGTGGCATTGGATTGATTCAAAGTGTAACATACGGCTTTTGTAAGGTGATGATCGTAAAACGAAGCGGGGCGAAGCCGGCTCCTCCGCCTCTGCCCAACAACCACTGTGCAGGTCTGTGTGGAGAATAATGGAGATACTCTGATATTTAAAGGTACTGAGACGAATCGTCCCAATGTTGCCACCGAGAAACACCCCAATCACAGCAAAACAATAGCAAACACAGCAAAACAATCTCTGCAGATACATCTATATGGCCAATCACATCCTGGACTCTAGTACAAGTAGAACTTTATTTCATGACTTTGTCTATTCTTACTTATTTTCATTTTGCCCTTTATCTTTTATACTATTTGCGCAATCTTATAAATTCCACATTTATGTATAATTCAGACTAGTGTGTTCTGTCATGTTCTCATATCATGTACCTTCATTTTTTGTATGCATGCATTGAAGTGTACTGTTTGCCTTTACGCGTGCTAACTGTAGCAAAGTCATTTCCTAGTTTGGGAATGACAAAGTGCATCTCTCTATCTCTCAGTCTATCTATCTACATCCTGTACGGTACCATTGACTCCCTGAATTCCCATCGTCCTCTCAAACTGTAGAGAAATGTAATCCATTTCAAACAGATGCATCAGTATTAAACTCCAGATTATTGACTTTGAAACCACACATGTGCACCAACCAGATGTAAAGCACATTGTGATTCATTCACACAAACTCACATCGCAGACCTGAACATGTCCCATGAACAGCCAGGACAACATGGGCACCACAAACACCAATCTTAGACAATATACAACATACATTTGAGTATGGGGAAATGAAGTCAACACTTCAGCCACATACCTGTGTCAAAAACACCTGCAGAGAAACCAGGAAGGAAGCAATCAAGTGTCATATAGCCTGCCTCTGATTGGTGGATTGGATGGAGGAGGAGGAGCCATGGCTGAGGCTACATTCAACACCACTAGACACTTGGAGAGACCTCCTCAGTACGTGTTCAAAGTGGAATTGGAAAATCTCCTCCAAGCAGCTGCGTAAAAGTTTATTTATTTATTTATTTGATTGATTTATTTGTTGATCCTTTGAGGCACAATTAACTATCTTGCTGGAACAAATAACCAACTCCTTCCATATCTGAAAGCGGATTTAAGACTATTTTATTTCCTTATGTTATATGTATTGCTCGTATCCTATTTACGAATCGTTGTTTTATTGGACCTTTAAAAGATGCTAAATGCGCCGAACAGCTGAGGGAAACTGCGAAGTTGGGTTGACGAGTCCACGGCTTCAAGCGACCTCTCTCATTCTTTAATATCAGTGTCACCGTCAGGATGTGATCCATTGATGACACGGTAGGCTGTAATTTGGTGTCAAATTTCAAATTCAAATGAAGATGTCTTGAGCAATCCATGCATTGGGCATAAAGTCCAGCAGACGGATGAACAAAGTCCAGACTGCAAAGGTCACCTGCAGTTGCAGAAGTTTGAAACGTGCTCATCAAAGCACAAAGCTGGACTCGCCCGCTGCCAAAACGAACACGGGACCGGTGCCTGACCACTGATGTGAACGAGCTGTTTGACGAGTGCGGCTGTTTCCACGGGAACAAGGGACAGTCTGTACTTTGGAGAGCGACTGTCAGTCAACCCCCTCTCACAGTCCCCTCGGCGGGGGGGGGGGGGGGGGGCTCTGGGGGGGGGGGCACAGTGTTGGAAGCGAGAGACTTTAAACAAGTGGAGCAGGAGATCAGGGTGATACGTTGACAGAGGCAGAGACCGTGGAATTAAACAGTATATGTTAAAGGTCTCACTGGTTACAAATGCACAAGTCCAGTGTGTCTGATTTTTGGAAAAGTGTCCTATAATAGACATTTCACATTAAAGAGTTTTACAATCTTTTAATTGATTGCATTATGATTTGAATGTAGAAATGTCTTCCCTGTGGAAAAAGCCTTAAAGGAGCCCATTAATGTATATTTACATGAGGAGGAAGGGGGTGGGGGGGTGCTCTCTTCAAGGGCTGCCATGTTTTTTACAGTAGCCTAGAGTGGACATACTAAACATGTTTTGAGTTTTAATGACGACTGAAGTCGACCATAGGTTCTCCTGCATGCTCCGAAGGGTGGGGGTGAGGTGACGGATACAATATGCAACTTCACCTCTAGATGTCATCAAGTCTTACACGCCTTTGCCTTTAATGTTTACATCAGAAGCTTGTCCACTCTGTGGAGGCGGCCATATTGCCTCTCCATGAGGCTAGTTCATATAACTGAAGGTGTTTCTCAGAAAAAGGATGAAAGATGAAAAGGAAAATGAGCATTTAAGTGCAACATGCAACCAGTAGTTGGCACTCGATCGTACTCACCGTGCCATATCATCATTATCTGGGGGGATGATTCCTATTCATTATGAATGAAATTTGATATGTCAAATTTCCTGTGTTTCCATTATCCCTTTTTTCCCCCTCTCTGTAATTTAAATACTAACAACTCTGCACACCTAGTGGAATAATAACGGTATTGTGGGTTTTCAGTTGCAGTCCTCCCTTTCCTTGCTTCAGAAATGTAATTAAGGCGATGCTCAAAATTGTCCAAGCAGACTAGATTTGTTTTTGTCTGGCCCATTTCAAAAACCTGCCTCTTGATGATAGGTTGCTCATCCATCGGCGCCGTGATTACACCTCCACCGAGATGATGGAGACTAAGCCAATCTCAATTTTGTCATGGATAAAGCCACCTGATTTTCTGATCTCCACGGAGCATCCGTCGGAGTGCCCACATAAATCATCCCTGACAGGGTATTTAAAAACAAATACACATTAAAAATCATAAATGCCAAATCACACGGGGACGTAGCTGTGCAACCCACGGCGGCACCGGCACGGGCAGTGTACCCACATTAGGCACCTGATCATCACTTATACCTCTTTCCTCCACTTCGGTCGGCGTCTGGAATTACCGTGATTACTGGTGACATTTCATTTCATTTTTTTTCATCACATGTATTTTCTGCGTGCGACAAAAGCCGGAAACAAGGTGGACCATGATATTGTGAGTGTGTGTGTATTTGTGTGTTTGTGTGTGTGTGTGTGTGTGTTTGTGTGGAGCTAAGCAACTGGGGTAGGCCGTCGCACCCGCTCTGATAAGAAACAACTTCCAGTGACTCACACATTTGGATGAACACAAAGAATCGGGTTATCGCCGAGCGCCGATGCAGCGTGCTCTGGCTCAGGGGCTGATTCGCCGTTTCATGATAACAGACGCTGACCCGAGCTAATCGATGGATCTGCTGTGCCATTTCTGACTCCAAAACACACACAGGGGGCCTCCTGCGGAGCGAGAGGCCGTACTGGCGCTACTCATTTCCATTCCACTTGGCTGTTGCCAACAGATAGCCAGCCATTCATACCTGTGCTCCCGCTGAGCCGCCGCGCCTGTTTACTCACTCATCCCCCACGCGCGCCCGCCGCCCGACTGTCATGTGGGAAGCGGGCCGCCACCACAGCGAGCGCAGACGCTCAGCGGACGGCTCTCCGGAACTTGGTCTGTCACTGCGAAGAAAGGCCCCGAATAGAAGAACTCGATATTCGGTGCCAATGTGAGAAATTAATGAGACATTTTCAACAAGTGCGTCAATGGGATGTGCCAACGCTGATACATGATGCGATAGCAGCACTTCTTGAATTAGAGCCTCAGCATTGACAGGGGCGGGAGTGGGGGGGTGGGGGGGGGGGGGGTGTTGCAAATAACAGGGGGGGGGGGGGGGGGGGTTGTTGCAAATAACAAAAATATTGAAAATCAACTTTATGAGGTGAGAAAGCGATGGAGAGAGAGGTTTGGTTTGAGCTTCAGGGACAAAAGGAGAGGACGGACCTTCATCAAGGCTTGCATGTTGCCTTTATTGTCAGGGTCTGACAGCTGAAATCGAGGGTTAGGACGTGTTCCGACTTCCAAGGTGATTTATTTCCCACAGACTCTGTGAAATTGAAATGATGTTTGTCCCTTATTCCACTTACATTATAATGGATCCTTTCCGGGTCAAGCTGCTTGGTTGAATTTGTGTATTAAGGTTGTGCGATGTGGTTTTTCAACCACTCATTCACAAATCTGGGTCATGGGGTATTTCTGCCGTTACCCATTGAGGCACTCAGGGTATCAGTGTCTGGGCCAGCGACACTGCCGCAGGTGAGTGGGATTCGAACTGGTGACCCTCACTTCCGACGACGGTTGCCTACGGTGGCGGTTTACACTATTGTGCCCGTGTCACAGTGGTGTTCAGGGACAGTTGCATCAGTGTGCGCAGCACTTCCTGCTTGAATCCTTTAATGGTCCATCACACGGACGCCAGCCTTCTTCCCAGTTTGATGACTAATGGGAATGAGGATTTCACGACTGCCATAATCACTGCACCAATAGAGGGTCTCATCGCCGGTAGTCGGTGGTTTTCCCAGAGGAGGGGGGAGCGACGCCTGCAGCTCTGCCAGACACCACCTTCTAATAAGCCGCTGCCACATATGACACATGGGGTCATTTCATCATGGGAGGACGGACTCAGATATTTATGCATCAGGGTGCGGACGAGAAGTGTTTAGCGGAGGTTGAGTGGGTGGGCAGAAATTATGTTTGACATAAACAACAAGGTCTCACACTGATGGTTTATGTATTGATCCTGTATATTCAAAAAGTTTTTTTTATATACATATATATATTATTCATGCAATTGATATACTATTAGCGTATACTATTAGCAGTGATCGTCAGTCTGACCCTGACAAACTTTTTCAGATGGTAAATGATGACTCAGCAAAATGCCGCACTGGCGCAAGATGTGCACATGCAACAGCACATTCCATGTTTGATGATTTCATGGTGTAAGCACGTGTCTGTTTACCTCCGAATGAAGACATGAGATAAGATGGATGCTGCCGTGACAACAGTCTCACCAGAGTAAGTGTGTTTAGAATATTCAACCGTAACGGCGGCCGTTCATTAATCTTTGTTCGCACTTCGAGTCAGTATTGAACTCATCTACTGCGAAACACTCAGACCTCTGCAGTGGCCTTTAGAGAACAGCAAGTGACTTTTGCAAAAGTGACCTGTCACTGTTGCTTTGTTCAGCCAACTGTGACTGCGGGCCAATGCAGGCCCGTGTCAAGGCTATACATTGGAGCAAAAACAAAGCCGTCCTTATGCAGAGTTTGGCTACTTTCACTGTTTGTTTTGAATTCAACAAATACACGTCATTTTTTTTACTTTCCGTTCAAAACAATCCTGATGACAGAACATGGAGGACCGATGGGCTCAATGGTCGAAACAATGAATAGATCAAACACTGTCATTATTCAGGGAAAGGTCCAGTGCCGAGTGTATGTACTTGCAGTTCACAAAGGTGGCCACTTGAGACTGGCTCCAAAAGTGAGTCAATCCCCATAGATACCCGTGGTAAACTAGCCAACTTTAGAGGTGAATGAAACATGTTTAAATCCGGGTACAAACTACAGTTTTCCCATGACAACTGTACGGGGCTGATTCCAACCTGCTTATTTTTATCCTACATAAGTTTGAAAGTGTGCATAATTAAGGGGCGTGGCCTCTTGAGTGACACCTGGCCCGACCAGAAATGATCTGTGGCTACTGCTACAGCGCCATGGGCCTACCCCTGCGCCGCCTGTGCTCCGCCTCTTCGCCCTTTTTCGGAGGAGCCAGGAAGTGGGAGGAGTCAAGGGTCGTTGAGGTGGCGACGCCCACCACGAGAAACCTATGTCACGGACGCCACATCCATCCAGGCTGTGCGCTGGCGTCATTTACTTCTCATAGACAAACATTTCCCTCACCCCCCCCCCCCCCCCCTCCCCCCCCCCCCCCCCTCTCTCGCCTGCGATTCCCCGCTGCTGTCGGCTTTGTCTCCCTGAAGTGAATGTGGAGCGAAATGTGACATTATTGACCAGAAAGTCCCATCTCCACTCACAGCCGAGGAGCAATTGCGTTATCACCATGACTGCAAGCTACATAAACTTTCATTCTTGGGTAATAAAGGCTCAGATTAATCAGGCGAATCGCGCCGTTGTGTTCGCTATCGGCAGCCCGGCCTGTGATGTTTCATCAACGCCGCTGCGAGCCAATACTCTCGCGCAGCTTTCCAGGAAAGCACAGCCACTGTTTGGAAACAGATTCCTCACATCCTGCATGAGGGATTGAGCGGGGCTTTAGCAGACCTCTCAACGCTGTAACATAAATTGAAGCCCTGGGGCCCCGGAGGACTGTGGCTTCCTCATTCCTGCTGCAATTGGTCACATGTGATGGGAGGAAGAGGGAGGAAAGCCATTCTTAAACAGACAGATGGGTTAAAGGTACACCGCTCTGTTTTTATGATGCCGAAGACGGGAGTCTGTGACGCTGAAGATTTTATTGCTCCATAAAGAATTGAAAATGATTGGTCTGTGATTAATTGTTTATTTATGGTTTGATTCCATTATATTAGATATATGTCAAAGTATAACGGGCGTATAACATGCACCCAGGACGCATTAAAGTACCAATTAGTGATGGGAATTTCGGCTCTTTTCGCGGAACCAGTTCTTTTGGCTCGGTTCATTAAAAAGAGCCGGCTCTTTCGGATCCCAACTGGCTCCTCAGATTTCTTGGTGGATAAACATATTATTAAATGATGTGTATTGTGTAAAATGAATTATTGATGTAAAAATGTACATTATATCAAATGTTTATCATTTAAATGGCTTCATTTGAATCCTATTTGAACTGCTACAAAAAATGTAATATAATGATATATTATAAAATACAAAAACAAAGACCCATCCAAATAGACAACAAGGTCGAATCTCTGCATGTAACTTTCTAACAATTTACAGTCAAACAACCGAACATCAACAAAACATAATAAATCAAAAAGTGCAAACCTATGTTTAGTTCATTCAAATGTAACCTCTTGGGAACTATAGTAGTTCACGTGTGAGACATTTTGTTTTAACATGCATTTAAATATATTAACATCCTTAAAGCAGTTGCTGGGGCATTTAAAGGACCACTGCGTGGGATACAGTGACATCTGGTGGTGAAGTTCATTGTTCTCTTCCAACACCCCTCACCCCACCCCTCCCTTCAAAGCATGTATAGACAACCTTCACTTAGCATTAAAGCTCAAAAGATACACGGTTTGTCCATTCTAGGCTACTGTAAAAATACAGCAAGGACCTGCACCATGTAAATATAATACCTCAGGTCTAAGGTAATGAAAATAACACTTTGTACATTCAGGTGTTTTTACACTTATAAAACATTGGTTAAATGAATTCATATTCCGTCCTTTAAGAAAAGTTACCACTGAATCTTGCACACTTGACCTTTAAAGTGAATGTGTCCTGGCCTGTGATTAAAGGACTTTCCCCTCTGCTAACTCTGCCTTTGCCTCTATTGAATTATTAGCGTCCGCCTCTACATATTGATTTCAATTTTTTTGAACTATTTCAAATGAGTAAAAATCTTATTTCATTGTGGAGCTCCGCGCCGCGCATCGATTCGCCGGCGTGGCAAGAGGGCTTTCGATCTTGACCGGTCACCGGGGACGCACCCGAGGACATCGGTCTAATTCCAGGTGTGGAGCGAGACGCTCGCAGCTGTCGGCGGGTGAGATTAGATCGGCCGAGACGCACGTTAATGACAGGTGTGAACATGTGCGCAGATAAAACGCCGAGAACGGAGGCGCGACGAAGTGTCGGGGAAGGGACGAGCGACTGCATCCAGATGTGCATCGATTCACAACTCACCCTCACGCACATTCCTCTGTTAATGAAACGCATCAGTAGTAAAAGTGGTGTCATTAAGGAGCAGCCTTGTTATATCAACGTATATATTGTGCGTGTGTGTGTGTGTGTGTGTGTGTGTGTGTGTGTGTGTCTTAATGCCCGGATGTGAAAATGGCTCAGTAACTAGGTGAGCTGTCAGAAGGGTAAAATATATGCCTCCTGTTTATGGAACATCAATACTATGGACGATCTGTCCGCAACTTGCTCCTTTGATTAACTCACTTCATTCGGATCTACTCTCATGGGCTTGTTTCAGTCCCAACTTCAATCAATGGCGCTCTCTGTTTGTTAAACAGTCACGTGACCCGCCGTTGTATTTTTAGCTCTGGCAGCACAATATTTCACAATGTAAGTCCGGCACCGATTCCAGATTATGAGTCAAACATCTGATATTAAACGTTAAAGGTGCAGTGTGTAAGATTTTGGTCAATTTTTGCCTCTTCTATCTATAAAAATATATTTTTGAAATTAAATAGAATAGAATAGAATAGAAATAAAATAGAATTACAAAACAATTACACAGACGTTGTTTCAAATTTATTACCATCCCAATGTATGACTTGCTTTTTACATTGCCCTAAAATTAGCCCATTAATGTATATTTACACCAGGAGCGGGTCCACCCTATGGGGGCCACCATGTTTTTACAGGAGCCCAAAGTGGATGTACTCGACATGGTTTGAGCTTTAATGACAACTGAAGTCTACCATAGGTTCTTCTGCAAGCTCGAATGGGAAGGGTGAGGTGATGGATACAACATGCAACCTCACCTCTAGATGTCACCAAATCTTACATACTGCACCTTTAAGAGAAACACACACACACACACACACACACGTTGAATTGCTCTTTTCCTTTTCATCCGAGTGAGTCATAATCCACTTCACTGCATCACTTATCTACATAATTCAAAGCTTCGCAAAAAAATCTCATTCTCACATCTCCCTCTTTTTGAAATCTCAGGTTTTTCGTATTCAGCCCGTCAGCTGCATGTCACAGCGAGTGAAGGGAAATAAAGCAGAACAATTACTTTGACAAGCTCACTTCATTAGAGGGAAGGGACTCTGGCCTCATTTGGAATTGAGACGTGTTATTCCCATGACTTCCAGCCCGAGCTCCCCTTCATAATGATCAGCTCCCAGCGTGTGAACGTGGTGGACCGATTCGCTTTCATACGTCTGGAACATCACAGCGGCAACTCGCGCAAGGACTGTTCAGCCTCTGCATTGACACTGACTGTCAGTAAGAGTGATGGAGAGACACAGACAGAGAACCATGAGAGGGAACATCTCATACAACACTCATGGCTCTTCAATCTGAAACACAATGATCAATGTAGATGTTGTAGATTTGAATATGTGGTGTTTCATTTGTCCATTCTGGGCCACTGTCAAAAATCATGGCAGTGTCCCTGTAGGACCTGGTTTAAATGTAAAGGAATCAATCTTATGTTGTGAAATCCGCAATTCCTACATGCAGGTGATTATACATTTATAAAACATCAATGTCGTTATTTTAAATGACATTTTAATGGATCTATTCCACCTAAAATCTGACACACTGGTCCTTTAAATGGCAAGAATGTGATATCGACCGAATGATGAGCATTTATCCATCCAGACAAACACAAGGCCAACAATGTTTTTGTGATATTTTTTTTTTTTTAATAAACTGTGTTTAGTTTCATTCCCTAGAGCAGGGGAGAGTATAATGGCCTTCAGGCAGAGGTGTCAAACCAGCCAGAACCTTGTTTTGTGTTGGTTATATTGAGAAGGGACATTTTCATTTTTGTATCAATTTACGTTTTGATGCTGAGTTTTTATTAGATTCTCAACTCTTTGAGACATTTGAAGTTGTTGTTGTTGTTTATAGGTCCGGGCCCGGATCAGATTTGGCCAAATGTGGCCCCCGAACTCAAATGAATTTGACTCCCCTGCCTTAAGGTCATGTTAAAAATGTCAAAATACTCTCTGTAGAAACAGGGCTGTTCCCATGAAAGACACGCTCCATAGATATCAGGAAATGATGTGCAAATACCCTGACAAAAACTGAATCCATGATATTCTATTCCATTATCCCTCATACCACTTTCCCACCCTGAACATGAATATCTGCATTTAACTCGGATTCATAAGGTGCAGTCACCTTTGGGATCCAGTGAGAACAAAAGTGGACGAATGTCAGTCAACATTAAATTCCACAGCTTGGTTCCGGTATTAATATTCATTGTGTTACATGTGGCAGAGTTGCTGTACAACGAAATAAGAATTAATTATAAATATAATGCCTGTGCTCGGATGCAACCCATACAGTGACCACGGTGTCACGGCAGCCCACTGCCATGAATAATAAATCATAATGAGCGGGACGGAAGCTCGGCCTTCGGGGGCGGACCCTGAGTTCAGTCCCCGCGCCGCTCTGCATGGAACGCTCAAATGAAAGAAGAGGACATTTTATCGACCGGCGATTTCATCCGTCGCGTCCCTCGCCGGGAACCGAGGCGCTGGCATTGGTCGACTCCCGCTCGAGCGGCGAGGACGATTTGTAGTCACGCAGCAAGTTCGAAACATTGATTATACAAAGGAGCCGGTGGGATCTGATGGAGCCGGCGCGACGTGAGCCTGCTGCTTCCAACGCCCCCGCCGCCAAAACAAAGTTCCTCCCGCGGCGTTCGGCTGCGTGACAGCTGTGGAACATTCTCAACGTCGCGGCGTCGATCGTCCTCTCATCAGGATTATTTGTGAGGCAGAAATTTGTCTCATTCATCCGCACCACCAGCAGGAATCGAAACGTATCAACGCCAGACGCTGGAATAAACATTTGCAAAGAGACTTGAGACAGAAAATCATATCAAGCTGTCGAAATGTTTTCACCTGAAAACAAATAAAACCCAAACTAATATTCTGTCGTCAGAGTCTGCACAGACGCAGGGGTGTCGAACTCATTTTTTACCGAGGGCCACATCAGCATCGTGGTTGGTCTCCAGGGGCCGGTTTTAATTGTGAGACTAAATGTGATGACGACCGAACATATTGCGACTGTCCTCATATTTGATTGTTTATTTATCTGTTATTTACTCAAGTTACATGCATTTCCTTACATGTTACACCTGTAAAACACACTGAATAGAGCCCATGGGCAATGTTTGCTTTAGACTTTTATTTTTAGACAATCATACAGGCCTTTAAGCTCTACATAAAATGGGCCCGCGGGCCACAAATTTGACACATGCTCTGTAGATCCATTTATAAAAGAAGTGTAAGAGCCAAACTGGCAAGGCAACCAAAGACAAGGACACAGTGACCTGCAGAATAATCATCACCATCATCATTTCATTTTGGCAGCCGGGGACAATGGTCATTTCTCACTGTTAGCTTTCATTAGTTTTACTTTGAGACTTTGCGGAGGAAATAATCTGCTGTAATTTCCCATCACAGCGGGGATTAGAGGATGTGGTCGGACAAGAGCGATAACAGATTTGAACTGTGCGGGAACCAAACCGTCAAAGGTGAATGTATCTTTGAATTTGATGTGAACGGCCGTGATATGGAGCTAAAGTGAATATCGCGCATGTGTTGAACTGCACATATGCAAAGGTGCACATGACAAAACCGACGAAACAGCTGTACAAGACCAATTGAGCGAAGAAATAAAGCCTCTTTCACATGAAAAAGATTCCCCCCCCCCAAAAAAAAGGAGCTTTACATAGTCTCTCTTGGCCTCCCTTTTCACATGTTAATCAAGTCTGACGTTAAGACCGCTCTGGAAACAGCGAATAATAAAGACAACACCATGGAGCTCGTCTTGGCTCAGTTATGATGTTACCGTGGCAACCTGCTTCATGATGTCTCCCTCTCTTGAAATCAGGAGAAGCTTCCTCATCTCGGTCCAAATGGTTCAATTGAAAATGCCGAGAGCCGTTCTGTGAACGCCGCGACGTCCCCCATGGTCCCGCCCCCAGCTCTACCTGTGCCCCGCCCGTTTGTGGATGACCTGGGAGGAGTTCGACATCGGAACACAACGCGACCAGATAGGCCGCATCGAACGGACCTGTGCAACAGCTCCATTGCATCCAATGGGTTCCATCCCGTTACAGTGAGCACAGATACATCTACATCTCCAGCCTGATCAATTTGATCGGAAGAGGAGTTTCAACGCTTCCTCTCTTACGTCCTTTGGAACACACACTTTGCACCCACGCGCAGTAAATATGAAAACAATGTCATGGGTCCAGACCATGCTCCTCAACACACCAGCCAAGACAGACTCCCTGATAATAAAGTGGTATGACTGATGTCGAGATGAAATGCATGTCTTTTTCATGTCACCCATCCATTCAAACTTTGCCCAATTTGCCGGTTGCCAACAGCAACCTCAGCATGACGTCATGACGCGGGAACGCTGAGCGTCTGTTGTTAATCGAGATGGAGTTGAATTATACAGCTCAGGGCCTGAGGTGCCAACACCGAGACACGTCACAGAGAACATGACTTCGTCCTCCGGAATCGGCGCAGGTGGGGGGCACACGGACGGACGGCACGCTTGATGGCCAAAGAGAAAAGTTAATTTAACTCTGTCCACTTCCCGTCTTGTTCCACGTCTCCTCCCTTTACGTCAGTGACCTGAAACAAACCCGGTGGGACAACTTCCAAACGCCGAGCCCCCCGGTTATTTTCCGCCCCCTCCTCTCACGGAACCAAAAAGGAAGCACGGCGAACGACGTTGATCCACTGGACGACGGGAACGAGGAAAATGAGTGAAACAAAATCAGAACAACAAAGGAGGAGACGAAGAGGCGGCTCATCCTGCCGAGGCAGGGGAGTCCTGTCACAATTAGGGACGTTTGCAGAAGGTAAAAAAACAAAAACAAAAAAAAATAAGAGATGCCACGCAGCACTCGTGCTCCTGAGGAGGACGTGATAAGGAGAGAGACGGCAGCTCCAGACTATTTTCATAAAATAAATGGCGGAGCCACCACACGGCGAGGCAGCGGGGAAGGCTGGAGACTGCGCGCAGGGGGTCGGCGACAGATATAGAGAGTTAATGGGACTCAGGTGCTGCTGGTTGTCTCATCACGCCACCCCTCACCTCTCCGCCGCCTCCTGACCGACAACCCCACTCGGCCCCGCGCGCCGCTCACATCCATCTTTTATTTAGAGGATTCTCTTCCTCCCTCTCCTCTCCCTCCCTCCCTCCCTCCCTCTCTCTCTCTTTCTCTGTGTGTTTGAATACGGTGCATGTATTTCGTTTTCTATCTGTGCTTTGCAGAAAAGACATGTGCAGCCTCTTTCCCACACACCCGAACTTGAATTCTGGGGAGACTCTCCATAAACAGATTCACTTCAAAGCCTTGCCACAGGTTCCTGTGGCAATAAAGCGAAAACAAGAAACATCCCAGAGCAGCGCGTGGAGAACGTTCGCTTAAATCCCAGATGACCCCCCCCCCCGGGACAAACACTACATTGATTTTAATTCCACAATGCTGCAGAGATAAACAGTTAAAAATAGAAGCCTTTTAATCAGAGCATGAGTGACATGTTGTGGCGTCTTGTACGTCAACACTTGTGCAATTGAAAAGTCCTCCCAACGATAATATGAATATTTCAAATCACAGCTTGAATCGACCGCAGCTCAAATGCGGTAACGAGTATAATTCGGTCCCCTCGCATAACAATGAGGAGGTGTTTCTCCTCCACACTCATCAGCCTCCTGCTGCGGCGCCGGCGCTCCGAGACAACGCCCGGCGCCCCTCGCCAGAAAGTCTCGTCTCCCTCTCCCGCTGGTAGGATGACAACTCCCCCAATAGGTGAAGTTTTGCACCTTCTAGGAAATAAGCAACCATAAACAATGGCGCTCCATGGGGGGCCACCCACCCACCCACCCAACCTCCTACCCCAGACCCTTCATGCATCTTCCATTCGGCCCAACACAACAGCTCCTCTGCTCACACAAGCAGCTGTGTGTGGGGGGGCTGACATGAGCTGGAGGGGGGGGGGGCACACTGTAAAACCATGTCAAGTCCTGCAGCCCGCAGCGACGTCAGACAGATTAAGGAGGCAGTGCAAAGCACACGATTCCCTCGCATCCACTCTCTAGTCATCCTCAGGGGGTCAGTCAGTCATTACCTAAGTCAGGGGTGGGCAATAATTTTTTCGGGAGTTGGGGGGGGGGCACATGCGAAACCCAGATTGTTACCGGGGGCCAAACAAACTTTGTTTTATCGAGACCCGTTGAATATGTTAACTATGTGTATCATCTATTCGTAAACATCTAATCAAGAATCTTACATGGATGTGAAAACAACATAACTTTCTAATCAGTAATCATCAAATGTGTGTCGGGAGAAGGATGTGTTGTTTTGTAAACCAGTGGGGTTTTGTGTGTGTGTGTGTGTGCGGGGGGGGGGGGGGGGGGGGGTTGTTAACCGGGGGGGAATATATCACTTCCCCCAGACACGTAGAGGAAGTGATGTATTACTTTCTGACATGCGGGCTCTCTCGCTGTGTGTGTGTGTGTGTGTGTGTGTGTGTGTGTGTGTGTGTGTGTGTGTGCGCGCTTCGGGTTGCTCCGCTGTCAGCGTGCGCTCTCTCGCTCTGGATAATTTCCCACGGCACACCTGACAATCTTACATGGCACACTACCGCGGCACAGTGGTTGAAAATCACTGCTCTACACAAAACCAGTCCATTTCAATGAATGTAAACAGTTCCCTTATGCTCAAACATACAGAAAGATTTAAAGGTGAAGTGTGTTGGATTTGGTGACACCTAGAGGTGAAGTTGCATGATGCATCTCCTCCCCCTCCCCCTTCTGAGCATGCAGGAAAACCTATGGTCGACTTCAGTTGCCATTCAAACTCAAAAGATGTTTTGTATGTCCACTTTCAATTCTGTAAAAACATGGAGGCCCCCACAGAGAGGCTGCTCATGGATATATATATTAATGGGCTCAGTTAAGGGTAATGAAAAGAATGTATACATTTAAGTGATTAGTATATCATTATGAAATTGTTTTGTAATATATTTAGAACAATAACCAAAAACTTTTTTAAGCAAATTTGACTGAAAACGAATGGTGGTGTTTTTCAAGGACTTTTATGTTGAAGGCTAAGAAAGCGGGGGGGGGGGTGCACGCTGTGAACAGATGCTACCGGGCGCAACTGCTTGACTGTGTTCTATTGTTGTTTGTAGACATCAAGCACGACAGAATCACACGCACAGGAAATGGAAGCATTTCAAAATAAAAGCATATTTTTCCAGCGTCATGGATAAAACAGAGCACCTAAGATGCCAAGTGTTTGAATTGTGCTTCAAATTGAATTCAAAACACAGGAGGGAAACATTTTTCCAAAGAGCTTGAAAATGCACATTTGTCACTAAGCTGTGCACATGAAGTGAGATGTCATACAATTAGCCTTTGCGCCATCTGTCTTCTGCCCAATTTGCATCCCCTCTTGTATCTTCCCGTTTTTTTTCCCATCCGCCCGCCAGCAGATCGGCTCCACGATTCCCACCAGATATCTCCCCCACCTGTCCCATGACAAGCTCATTAAACGAAAACAGAAAAATCCAATTAAAACTTTCTGATTTCTCCTCTCTGCAGAGAACGCCCAGACTAACGCAGTGGTTTCCTGTTTGTTCCATGAGTCCGAGCGATGCCCCGCAACCATTAAACGCAATCCAACGGCGGGTTTGTAAGTTAAAGACGGAATCGTTCCAACGCTGTCAAGTCACGTCAGGTTTGTTTGCACAGACTAAGCAATGTCACGACGGAGCGGCGAGGCGGCCGAGTCACGGGCGCCTCCGGCCCCCTGAAACACTGACCACATGAAAACACACTGGCCTCCCCCTCAAACTGCGGGGACCTTTGTTGTTCCCCCATTTATTCTCCATGTCTCCTCTGCGGTGTCCTCTATCAAAATAAAGGGCGACATGAAATTCAAAAAGTCACAACAGCGGAGCTTTGAGCCAAACTCCGCTGATTTGACTTTTGACTCGGAATGCATGATTCATTTCTTTTAGACATATAAAGAAGAGATTGTGAATGAATGAACGACATGAAATACAGTGGAATCTGATGAATTGGAACAAATCGAAATGTTGAAATTAAACAAAGAGATAGAGAGATAAAATAACATGAGATGAAGACAGGAATAGATGAGGAAAAAACAAGTTGAGATGAGATGGAGAGAAAATAAACATAAACAATATAAAATGTCACAGGAGAAAATGAGAAGAGGTGAATGCACATAATTAACGAGTTGGTGTGAGGGGAAAAGAAGTTGAAGAAACAAAAGATATGAGATGAAAATGTGAAAAAAAGGGGGCTGACATGAGTGGAGATGAACTGCAGCAGAGATCCTCTCCTTCTAATAATGAATACACCCATCAAACTGCTGGGTGACTGGAAACAATAGAGATCTTAATCGCACATCACTCCTGAGCCTTTGCCAGTGAGTCAACACTTCACATGGTTGCGGCAGCTCCACTGACTCTGCCCCTGAGCCAGTGTCCGTCCGCCCTGTTCTCAGACCATGATAAGATGATTGAATTCAAATTAATACACACAGTGCTGCAAAGTGGACTTCACAGAGTGATGTGTGCAACCGTCCTTGTCTGGTGGCGAATTGCCTTTTTCAAGTCGATTGGAGTGGACAGCTAAAAAAAAAAAAAAGAAGCTGTAAACGAAACTGTAAGCTGCTTATTTGGGTGTGATCGGATTGGATATTGGCAATGTCCGCTTCTCTGCATTGGACCTTTGATTTATCTTTGTTGGGGTTTGTGCTGAGATGAAGCAGTGTGGTGGGGAAAACAGAGAAAGTGAAGGTCTGGCATCGCTGTGTCATCGCACAAACGGCTCGGAACAGGTTTGTAAAATAATATATAATCATTTATACAAATAACCACAAATCATTTGAATTGAAGTGCCTTCGTTGTGTGGATGTGAGACATATCGTGTGTATGAGCGTGGAGGAGCTGTAAGCATGACTGGTGACGATACATACCGGCCCCTCCCATCAGCCCAGGTGGTGAAAACTACACAAGCGCGCGCCTACCTGACTTTTGCTCGAAGCCGGGTGGAGGAGACGGCGTCGGGAGGACAGCTCTCAGGGAGGTCGGCCAATGATTCTGTTTGGTTTGCATGAGATGACAGGTTGCATATATTAGCATCAAAAGACAAGAGAAGATACATTTTAGATTGCAGACATTTTTTTTTAATCATTGTATATCTCAATATTTCAACTGGTAAGATGAAAAGAGTGTTAGGAAACAGATACGGAATCCACCTTTAACACACAGGTGGCTGCAGCAACTGTACAAACGACCTGATGCCACTGGAGATTATGATATATAGAGGCTTTATTATTATGAATGATTCCATCAGATTCAAAGATATGCTCATGTTTATCTTTTCTTTTCTTTATTTTAGTGAGTTACATTTTATTCCTTTTGTTTTTGACAGATCAGCAGACCATTTTCACGTTGTCAGTGTATCATCACCGGAATTTCCAAATTACAATTTTCATTAGAGCCCTGAATGAGTCTTTTACTGTATATTTACACGGGGAGTGGGTCCTCTCCTTCTGTGGAGGTCAGCAGTCCAGATACAGCACAGACCAAACACCTTCTGACTCTTAATGGTGACTGAGGGCTTCCGTACGTAGCTTCTCCTCCATGCTTGGAGGGGCAGGGAAAGGTGAGGTCAGGTGGGGGGGGGGGGGGGCACTGAATCCTGCAGGGGGGGGGGTCACTGAATCCTGCATACTGTACCTGTCAAAGGTCGCCAGGCCTCCTGCTGTGAAGGATTGCACTTCCCCACAGGCAGCAGCAGCAGCAGCAGCAGCAGCAGCGGCGGCAGCAGCGACTGTGAGGTTTCTGAGCGGAGGAGAAAAGCAACGTGAGTGAGTGTGTTTGGGTCCAGTGCAGTGGAGACAGGGGAAAAGG
>JAFBJT010106249.1:32509-80009 GCA_016785325.1 Chascanopsetta lugubris
CTGAGAAGATGAAAAGAGTGTTAGGAAACAGATACGGAATCCACCTTTAACACACAGGTGGCTGCAGCAACTGTACAAACGACCTGATGCCACTGGAGATTATGATATATAGAGGCTTTATTATTATGAATGATTCCATCAGATTCAAAGATATGCTCATGTTTATCTTTTCTTTTCTTTATTTTAGTGAGTTACATTTTATTCCTTTTGTTTTTGACAGATCAGCAGACCATTTTCACGTTGTCAGTGTATCATCACCGGAATTTCCAAATTACAATTTTCATTAGAGCCCTGAATGAGCCTTTTCCTGTATATTTACACGGGGAGTGGGTCCTCTCCTTCTGTGGAGGTCAGCAGTCCATATATAGCACAGACCAAACACCTTCTGACTCTTAATGGTGACTGAGGGCTTCCGTACGTAGCTTCTCCTCCATGCGTGGAGGGGCAGGGAAAGGTGAGGTCAGGTGAGGGGGGGGGGGGGCACTGAATCCTGCATACTGTACCTGTCAAAGGTCGCCAGGCCTCCTGCTGTGAAGGATTGCACTTCCCCACAGGCAGCAGCAGCAGCAGCAGCAGCAGCAGCGGCGGCAGCAGCGACTGTGAGGTTTCTGAGCGGAGGAGAAAAGCAACGTGAGTGAGTGTGTTTGGGTCCAGTGCAGTGGAGACAGTGGAAAATGATGGTGTTGTGATAACACGGGACATCGGGGGGGCAGCACATCCATTTTCTTCTTTACGAGCTCAAACCAATTGTCCATGCTTGGCAGAAGAAGAGTTGGCTCCTCTGAAACACACTCGGAGAGTCTGATGAATGTCTCCCACCCTGCAGGAAATCCACAGGAGCAGTGGAAACGCAAACATCAGGTTATGAGGCCTCACTTTCTATGCCCCCCCCCTCCCCCGCCATCCCATCCCACCCCACGCGGTAAATGTCAGTAGACACGGGAGGATGCAAAGTGCTTTGTTCGCCCGTGGTCGCCGCTGTTTTGTTTTCCTCTCGCCTCTTTAACCCTCCGCCCTCCACTATCCCTCACCCTGTATGCAATAATGCACCTGACATTTTTCTGCAGCCCTCGAAAAAAAGCAAAGATTAAGCCCAGATCGCTCGATAATTTGCGTCCTTTTGTGGCGATCATACATTTGCAAAAATGTCTACATATAATTGATCTGAAAATGCATATCCATAGATAGAAGTGACCAAAAATGACCAAAATCTCACCCACTGCACCTTTAATGCATCATGGTGTGGCGGTGATATCATGTTCAAACAGGCATGAACGTCTTAATTGCATGCTCCCACATTTTCGGAATAACTCCGTTGTTTACAGGGTAATGTCCAAGTATCATTATGTCAAATGAGGCCTGTCAAAACATGGACATCATAAACCGAAAGTGGGGGAAAAGGTGTGTGTGTGTGTGTGTGTGGGGGGGGGGGGGGGGGGGGGGTTGGCCGTACAGTTGTGAGACTCAGCTATCTGTGAAGACAGTGTGGAATTATCATCATAATAGGCCTCATTACTGGGTGTCAGTGAATGGCTGCGTGGCTCAGTGTGCCAACATGCAGGAGCAGGCTGCACGGGTGAGCGATGAATGTTGTCAACCTGGATCAGACCGGCGAATGAATGGCCCCGGATCAGCCCAGCGCGTCAATGGCAAGATGGTTAGTGGCGATATGAGCATTTCTTTAATTTCCTGTCAATTTGAGACTTCCACTGTGATAATAACACCGGGGCTGTTTGTTCCCACCGTGGAGACGAGCCAAAGATGTTTTAAGACATTCCCTCCTTCCCGTTTGTGAGGCGCCGTGTGGGAGTTTTGTCCAATCTGGTCATCGATTCCCTTCTTTGCATTTGAATGGGACGAGACTTCGATACCGTTCAGTGGAGACCATTAAAGGTCCAGTGTGTAAAATTAAATATCAGTACACAATAGAATAGTGATGTTTTGTATGAGTATTTAGAAGCGTGAATATATGTTTTTTTCATGACTTAAGAATAAGCCCATTGCATTTGTATCGTGTGAATGTTGCCACGCCCACGTGTTTATAGCAGCCTACAATGGACACGGTTTATCTGATGCTAACAGAAAGCTACCGGTGGCACAAGCTTTGACCTGATGGGTGAGTGAGGGGTTATCCATATGCTGCATGCAGCTTCATCTGCAGATGTTTCAAAATCCTACACACTGTACCTTTAAGTTGCAGCCACCTAAACTTAACTTCATCTCATATTCAAATGGACACATGGAAGGAATTTACTGGTATTTAAAATATTGAAATCTTGAATTTAGATACGATTAAAGGACATTAGTTTGATATGAAATTAGACAATGACAAGCTACCTGTCCTGAACAATGAAACCCAATAGGACCTATATCTTATTCATATTTGTACATGAGGATGGAAGACTTGAGTTTTCCCTATAAAAGTGAAGCCGATCCGTTTTGAATAAACCGTGCCACAAGCAGGTTCAAAGAACGGCTCGAATTAAAGGTGGTAGTGGCAATTATCAGTAGTTCTTATCATATGGGGGGTTCTTTTAGCCCAGGATATCTGATTTAATGAGAAAATGAAATGAAATTCACCCCCCCCCCTCGCTTCCAGTACCTTCAAAACAATGAAGGAGAAGCTATAGTCACCTTCAGTTCTAATTAAAACTCAAAAGGTGTCCATTCTGGTCTAATGCCTTTTGCAGAACAACAGATATATGTTACTTTATATTCTCTTTCTGTAATCAGTTCATCTAAAATGCATACCTTGGATCTTTGACCATTCTATGCGGCAATCAAAACATGATGAAATGTCATGATCTGCAGCTACTACTGATGTGCGACTGGTGGAGCGTGTGTATTATAGGGCCCTCACTGCTGCGGCTGCATCTCCTGATCACTGCTGCGTAGACTTTGGCTCCAAATGTTCAAAATAGCAGTGATTATATTGGCTTTTTTTCTGGATAGCGGCAGGAAAGAGAAACATGTTGCTCATCTCCGTATCGGCAGTCTATGCTTAGTTTGTCTCAGTTTGTCTCGTTAGAGAAAATGTTAAAGACCGTAGACTTGTCCATTAATCTGTATTCACGCCAAAACGGGGAATAGATTCCTCTACGGTTCGTTGCTTTGTATGAGGCACCAACCAGTTTCCAACAATCCAGCTGATTACAGGAGCTATAACAGGGGGGAGCCTTCCCCGAATCAAACCATTTCCACTCCTGTTTTTCTCTCTTAGTTCACAAATACTGACATCTGAACCAGCAGCCGGCCAGAGAAGTATCAAATTAACCTGCCAATGAATCGTCATCCATTCCTGGCCCAAACACTCAGCTCAGGTGGAATTAACATAAATCCCACAGTCAATTCAGAATCATTTGAATCCAAAGAGCAACGGGCCAAATAATAAACAAGTAATGAGTCAAGTCAAATTGGTCATCTGTTCACATCTCTCACCATCAACAGCCATAGCGGCGCCCATTCATTCCCAACAATCATCCTTAGAGGTCAGTTCCCCGTCTCAGCAGTTAATTTCCAGTTCACAGTGAGTGCTTCACTTCGTACTGTAACACTCATCACTCCTGAGACTGAGGGGGCAACACAGCAGCTTTACTAATTCATTCATGTCAGCCATCGCTTTCTTTGCTGCCGTCAATGCTAATTCGGGCTTGATTGAGCCTCTGGGCTGTCATGATCACACCGATTTCCTTTTAAAATTCAATAACAATGCTAATGTGTCAGAGTTTGTTTCCATGGGAAATTGAGATATCTTAACAGCAGGGATGACTTGATTATTATTAATAATGTAAAGTACCACCAGCAGAGACCTGAGCATTATGGAGGAGCAGGAGAGAACCTTTGACAAACAGTTATTGCTACATCCGATTAGCATTTTTGGTGTAGCAGTGCATGCACTTGCTTGAGCATGCATCAACCAAAAGAAAATGACCCCAACAATACAGAAGGGCAGCTGTTGTGCCATGGCTGTCTGCGCTCTCCCTCCCCCACTCACATCCGCCCACACCGGAGCTAAACCACAGGTCAATCTCTGTCCCGGTCTGCAGAGCGGAGGCAACACTGGTGGGTTATCTCTGATGCTCTGAAACCTCTGGAGCCCGCCACAATGACGTCACTTTTTCAAGGACCGAGTCGCTTCACCCTCCATCACCAGCAGTCATCACGCGATTAAACACATTTATTAAAAATAGCAATTTTGCTTACATGTTTTTCCTTCTTCTGGGCGACAATACGGCACCTGCGGATTCATATTAGCTCTGTGTGAAACAGCCATGCTCCACAATAACCCCCCGTGCAAATGACTTCTAAGAGTGATCCAGATGTCATTTGATTCAAAGGTTTAAAAAAAAAGGTCACTGCTTAGAACTAACATCATTAAATATGCATTTTATTCACTCGATTGCAACATGGGGCCCCCCTGCCAGTCCAGGGGCCATACGCATAGAACCATGAAAGTAAAGCCAAAGCGTTTCAGTTGCCTTAAATTGGCCAGCTGCAGTAATCTCACCTCCTCCACGTTAACATGCTTCTTTCGTGAGCACATTTACCTGTAATAAGTCGTTAAAAAGATGAATGGGGATCAATGGGGTGAGACATCCTAATCGGCAGCTGAGACTGACTCGACCGTGATTGGTCGAGAGAATTCAGTGACACGGCCGGAATAGCACTGCTCCGTTGCCTGATCGCAACTGCACAAATACTACCACCAAATGATATCATCAGTGGGGACATGTTTGGCTTCAGCTCTATAAGGAAGTGTGGATTTATGTTGCTGACCATAAAAATGGCTGTTCCAGCTATAGGATCACGATTTTGCAAGTCATTTCCTGTCTGAATCCATTTGAGGTGAAGGGGGGCGTGAGGGGGGCCAATAGGAATCGAGGCAACTGGAATCAAATGAGCAGTTATGTACATTGACACAGTAGACAGTATCAAATCCATATGGTCTTTACTTTTAATGTGTTTACTTTACTGTGACATTAAATATAAGATATAAACACAAATGTTTTCTGTGCAAGTGGCAATAAACTCAGGAACGGATCCCAGAGACAAATACTTTTTGTTGTTTTGTTCAGGGCAGTAATTTAAAGGTGGATCTTAAAAGAAGATATCTGCTGTTGTCTGAGGGTGTTTCTTGGGGAAATGGTCCCATCTCCTGCGTCGGAGAGCAGAGATCAACAACAGCGTGCCCGGCATCCGTATCACCCCACTCCCCCATTAATCACGCTGTATGCGACTCTCATATGCATTAGGTTTTCCCTTCATAAAGTTTCAACGAGAGGACAATTACATATTTCCACATTCGCCTGAGCCGCGAGAGCAGAATGGTTTTTGGGTTTCAGAGCGAATAGAGAAGTGAGAGTGGAGAACAAACACTACTGAGGGACAAACAATAACGCTCACAGAAACCCCAGCACTGCGCTCATGAGGACGATCGGACTGATGATTCTTGCATAGGTTTACGTATTACTGATTCACTGAAGCCACTGTGTGAAGTTTGGGGTAGAAATGAGCAGCAGCTGCATGACATGTAGCCACAGAACCTCACTGATGCCTCAACAGTGCCACCCTTTGACCAAACATGTGAAGTGAGCCTCACCCCCTGGTTCATCTGATCATAAACACACACGGCTCACAGAGCAGAGCACTCGAGATGTGGCTGTGATTTAGGGGGTTAGAGGGTCAGGTTGTCCATAAGTAGAGGGTCAGTGGTTTGATCCCAGGCTAACCAATCCCATGTGCCCAAGTGTCCTTGAGCAGGACATTTTTTTTAAACGAATCGGTTAGAAAACTGCTGTGATGCACTGCATGAACGTTCGAGTGACAATGTTGTTACTGTGCTGTAAAAGATTTTATGGGTCTTTAGGATTTGAAAATATACCATTTAAAGTGACTATAAAATAACTGTCATTGTTTCACTGGCTTCTTGTAAACCCTAGCCAGGAAATATCTCTCAGCCGAGTCCATCCTGCTGGCATCAGGCTTTAACGTCCGAACGCTCCCAAACACGCCCGAGAGCTTATCCTGGAGTCTCTGAGCGAGACTTCCGTCCCAGTATTTACAAAGCAGAGCGCCCCCTGGCTGCAGAACCTTCTCAGCCAGGTCTGTCAACGTCAAACACATCTTTATGAGCCTCTCGTGGTCCATCTCTCGAAAGCCGCTGGCGTTCGGCGCCATGTCGCTCAGGATGACGTGAGCCTGACCACCGGGGAGCAGCTGCAGCAGCTTGGCGTGTGTGGTGGGGTCAGTGACGTCATGGCTGCGCAGGAAGTGGGCACCGTCCAAGGGAGGTATGTTGAGCAGGTCGATGCCGATCACGGCACCACGAGGTGACTCTGGATCTGGGATGAAGATTTAAAATATAATTTTAAGCCTGTTGATTAATTCATTCTACAAATGCAAAGAGGAAGCTACTGGACTTCACTTGTTGATGCCATTTGCTAATCCAGAGCGTGCTTTGGACCATGTCCACGGTTTCCACATCTCATTGTCTTATACTAAATCATTTGTTGAAGTCACTTCAGCCATCATCGTTATGAGAGACTAATCCATAGATTACTGCAGGACAGCTTTACAGTTAGAGGTTAAAAATATGTTGTACTCCCTTTAATCCAATTCATTCATACCTGTGTTGTATAATATAACTTTTCCCAAATTGTTAATAAAATTCCCGGTGCCCAGTCAACAGTATACAATTTATTTATTATTTATTTATTTATTTTCCTTATTTCTGGTCTTACAATTTATCTTATTTCAATCATTCAAGACAAACAAAATGTTAGAATTATTGTTGCTATGACATATTATTTATATTTAGTTGTTTATATCACAATGGAACGCAGCAATGGAACTGTAAAGTCTGTCAAAACTTTGAAAGAGATGTGTTTTTTACCAGAGCTGATAAAAAAAAGAATAAATTCCTTGACATTTCAATTAAAAACTTTGATAGTCAGAACATAATTGAGGTCATTAGATAACAGAATTTACTACACTACATATGACGTCGTTCTTGATATGTGTCCAGGTACTGCTCTCTCTCACCTGTCCCGGCTGAGTTGACCCTGTGCACGGCCACCTGGCTCCAGGCTCCGGGAGCAGCCCCGCAGTCCACCACACTGAGCCCGGGATGTAGCAGCTTGAACTTGTCGTCTATCTCCAGCAGCTTGAAGGCGCTTCTGCACCGGAAGTTGAGCGCATGAGAGGCTTTAACATACGGGTCTCTGAGCTGCCGGTTCACCCACCGCTGCTCCGCCACAGTTTTGCGTTTCTGCTTCTTCAGCACACACACAGAGGAGTGGAAACTTCTCCTCAGGACACACACACTCCACATTGTTGTGTCTGAGAGAGGTCATGTGCACTACAGGGTTACACTGCGCCTGCCTGAAAAACCGACTCCTGATTGGTCTAGACTGTCCTACACACAAAAGTCCTCGTTCTGCAACACACTGCGGACAAGAGGTCCTACCCGTTACAGCCTTGCCTTTGGAATATAATTGCCTTATTATAGTGAAGGTCCAAAAACTTTAATAATAGCAATATAAGTGAATGATTCGTCAGCACACTGAAGGAGATAAAAACCAACCATGCGCCTTTTTTCCATTTTGCCATGTATGCTCATGATTACTGTCAGGTAACACATTGCTATTACTGTGCAATAATTAATGCCGTGTACAATGTTACTATACATGTGCAGCATTATTATTCATGACTAAGATTCCATCCATGCGCTATAGTACTAACTGCAATCGGAAATATCACGTTACATTCTAGTTTTTATCAAAATATAATACGACAGGTCAGTTGATGTTTCTTAATATTGTTAAAATCTTCTTTATATGTAACTTGTATTAATGCTGTTGTTATTCTTTTTTTTTTATTCATTACATTTACTGTTGTAGATCATCTTGAATGAATGGAGGTGGGCCAGTGAACCACATCTGTAATTTCTAGTCGGACATATTTCATAGTAACACAAACTGATCTGTAAACTATCTGAATGCACTTCGATTTGCAATGTAACTTCGATTGGAGTCATCCACACTTTGTCGCATCAGTGCGTCATATGATAAAGTCAGCGTGAGCTGCACGCGGGACACATTCAACCTGAACTGATTTTAAACAATTCATTTGATCTGTTTATCGATTCTGTGTTTGTTTTTCACGTTCTTCTGTAGTTCTACACGACACAAAGCGGTACGTAAAGAACGTTAGCGTGGATGTAACGACGGTCACCAAGTGTTAAGCTAACCAACGTCAGTCTGCATTCACGTGGTGTTTACGTTTCTTTTCACTTCCTTCTCCACAGAACCAAACAAACAGGCAGACAAGCAGCTGAGATGTTTACCTCCAAGCTGCTGACTCTGGTGCTGGTGGTGCAGCCCAGCCGGGTGCTGCTCGGCATGAAGAAGAGGGGCTTCGGGGCCGGGAAGTGGAACGGCTTCGGAGGCAAAGTTCAGCCGGGAGAGAGTATAGAGGAGGCGGCCAGGAGGTACACCCATTCTCCTCCATTCATTTCAGGCCATCAGCATGTGAACACGTGCTGTGTTTAAAGAAAACAGGATTTTTCACAACTGTATTACATAGTAATTAGGTGATCTATATGGAAGACTGATTACTATTGAAAATACTGTGAAAACAATGTGAAAACAATAATAGTACAATAATACCAAGATTACAATAGGTTTTTGATTTTGTAGTCAGTCAATGTAATAAGTTAAACAGTTGTCTTTATTCAAATTGGTGTTTGTAGTTCCAATGTGTGACCAATCATCAGCAGGAAGGAAGGAAGTGCTGAGGGCAAAAAGGCTCATTCCAGAGCTGTTTCTCTTGAACTTGGTAAAAACAGACTTCAAGATTCTTTTATCAATTCAAGTTCTATATTATTTATGTTATTTGTATAGCTAAAGCTATTCCAACTAGTGTTGGAATCAGTCTCATTTTTTCCAATGTGTGAACTGACCAACATTGATAAGAATGTTTTTTTCCAGTTTTTGATTCAACCACTAAAAATCCATATTAGGTAGTGCAGTAACCATGCTGGCTTATTTTTGCTGACTCATTCATTCATATTTGAGTAAGCATGTTGTATTTTTCATGTGCAAACCTTAAAAAAAAAACAAATGTGATGTTTACATTGTCAGAGAACTGCTAGAGGAGAGTGGACTCACAGTGGACGCCCTCGAGAAGATCGGAAACATCAAGTTTGAGTTCGTCGGAGAGACAGAGATAATGGATGTCCACGTTTTCAGAGCCGATTCTTACAACGGAGAACCGACGGAGTCTGAAGGTACGATTTCCACAGCGGGGGGGGGGGGATTGACTGCAGAGACTCTGTATTGATCCTGTGTGTTAAATTCGAACAGATGAATTTTGTAAATAGGATAAACAAACCAAAGTGCCTGCTGGGAAATACGACTCAAAACAGCTTGCGAGGAGATAATATTGACATTATTTTCTCTTTGTTTGCAGAGATGAGGCCTCAGTGGTTCCCACTGGACCAAATTCCCTTCAGCGAGATGTGGGCAGACGACGCGCAGTGGTTCCCTCTGATGCTGCAGAAGAAGAAATTTGTCGGATACTTTAAGTTCCAGGGTCACGACGTGATTCTCAGCCACAAACTGGAGGAGGTGGACAAACTCTGACCAATCACGTGGCTGCAGAGTTTCAGTTTTGGACCAAAGGAAATCAGCCTTAAAACTCTTGATATTGAATAATAAGGATATTCAACTGTTGTTACTGTCCTGTTTGATAGTGGGAAGATGAAAGATCCTGAAAAAGTGTTTTACATTTAAGTGAAGTTTCTACATCTGCATTCTGTATTTTGAATCTTCTAGATTTGCAGTTGTAATAGTGCAGTGTGTGTAGCATTTGGTGACATCTCGCGGTGACAGTGTATGTAGAAGAACTATGGTAAACTTACTTCGTTCGGGGCCACGTAAAAAAATGAAATGTCAAAGAGAGGACCAGCTCCTCATTTTGGAGTGATAAGGGAAGAAAAATGACAAGATAAAAGTGTTTTTTATGCAGTTTGAGGAGAAAGATGGGAATAAAGTTAAATGTCCAGGTTAAACTTCGGAGATTAAAGTCGACCTTTAGCGATTACGGGTCTGTTGACTCTACTCTTGACATTTCAAACTTTTTTCCTGAAGTGAAAAATAAAAGTCCCATCCCGGTTTTTTTTCTCATTCATGTCCCCAGTTATTTTCCATGCAACAACAAAAGGTACAAATGCATCACTTTCAGTTCAATCTATTTATTTGTCAGGATATATGCATTTTCTTCTTTGATAAAAATATTTACAATATCTACAGTTTATGGTGTTTCATATTCTGTGCAAGTTTAACTTGATTCCTATTATATATATTTTTTAGTTTTTTCATTCTGCAAATACACATTTCTTCATAACATACCAGTTGATAACTATGTGTGCATGCCTTCTGATTTGCATATCTTAAATTCCCACAATGTTAGTATGGTGCAGAGATAAAATTAACTATGATGTCCTAATATTTGTCAGCTTGTCCCTTTGACTCATACTTTTTAGTTTTTCATTTTAAAGTAGGTAATAACTGATAAACTGCAGATACATGTGCACGTCCACGTTGTGCTTGTTCTCATGCATAATTCTAAAACGTTGCTTTAGGATCTTCCCCTCTGTGCAGGAATTCCACTATCCGATACATTTCCAAGGTTTTCATTGAATTGAATTCAAAATTTGTATGTATCTTTGGTTGTAAATGTGTTGCTTTATATTGTTTTTACTGCCAACAGTGTCATCGTCCTATGATTTTGAGGTCAGGCTTTATGGGAAAATAGCTTATGGAAATAAAACGGAGTTAAGAGTGGGTCAGATAAGACTGCATTAAAGTGAAAACTAAGAAATAGCATACCATAATAAAAAAAAAGTCATAAACTAAACTGTATCAAAATCAATACAAATCAGGAATTTCATGGTGAGAGATTGAAAATAATCCCATCTTTTTTGAAGTAAACTTTTTCTGTCCCTCAGTGTTTCTCTATTTTCTTTGTGTATAAAATCTTTTCAGGTGCTTCATCAGAGGGGTTTTAGAATAACATGAGTAAATGTTGATTTTGAAATCTATACGACGTCCGCATCAAATACGAAAAGTTCAAAGTGATATGCTTGAAATCCCTCTTACTCGAATGGAATGTAGTTATACTGTGTTATAGTCAGTAAGAGAGGAATACAGCTGTGCAGTTTGTTTTTCCTTTCGCTCTCGGAGCCACTTCCTCTCCGCTCTGTCATTAACAGCAGCTGCTCCTCTGTCCTGTCGCAGGTCACTCGGGTCTCAGATGGAGCTCTTCAGTCCGTTATTGGCACCGAAGAGACACCCCAGCTTCGGCTGGAGTTCGTTCCACACCTCTCCCATCTGAGAGAAATCAAATCAAGATATTATTCCCTTGAGATTGTGTGTATTCGCCAACTACCGGTGCCGCTCACACGGGGGAGCTGTGACCTTTCACCTCTGGCCGCTGGAAATGAATCCCTTCATTTGATTTGATGCCAAATGATCCGAATTTTGGGGGGAAAAATAATCTGGTTTAAGGGGCCAAGAGCAGAATGTATGAGGTCACTGTGACCTTTGACCCCTTGTCCACCCAAAACTACTTTTCAACTTTTAGGTACTTTTAATCAAGCACAATCACCAGGCCCAAAACGGGATTCATGAGGTCAGAGGCTGTTGTGATGACTTCTGCTGTGACGTGTTTGGTAAGGTCACATTTTGACCTTTGACCTCCAAATCCCAATCTGTTCATTGATGAGCTAAACTGAAAATTTGCGCCGACTCTTTGTGACTCTATGTCCACAACAAAGGGTCGGACAGAAAACAACGCACTGACTGACGACACTGTTTATATAATTAAAAGGCCTAAAAAATACTTTTCTGACATGAGATGAAATCAGAGAGACCCGGTCGCTCAGATGAACCCGTCTGATTGATATGATTTCATAACAGTGGAGCGTTGGTCCACTTGATTCTATGAAATATAAACCATCTCTGATCCGTTGAGTTCTTTTGTTGGACTGACTCATCAGCGATCTGACCTCGGTGTGGAGGCGCCGCTGCGACGGAGACGAGACTCATCCCCAGACGTGCACACACTCACCTCTCTGTGTCCTTGGACCTGAGACTTGACAAAGGCCCCGAGGATGTGGGAGGTGATGGGCAGGTAGGTGAAGATGAGCTGCGTCTCTTGGTGGAGGCAGAACAGGGAGAAGTAGTTGCGCAGCTCCATGGTCTGAATGGCATTTTCTTGCTGTTTGCAAAGAAAAATTACATTTAATTAATACATAAATAAACAAACAAAAAATCTAAATAAATATAATAATAATAATAATAATATAATAAATGAGTGAATACATGAATAAATAAATAAATAAATTATAAAATTAAATAAATAAATACAAATGATTTAACTACTTGTCAAATAATGGAGATAAATAACTGGATTTTGCTTATTTTAAAATAAAAACATTCTGAGGAATGTAAAGCTCTTATCATATTGTAATTCATTCAAATAGCAAGTTTAGTTAATGCAGCCGTAGTAATTGCATGTTGCTTAAAAGGTGCAGTGTTTTAAGTTTTGGTGACATCTACTGGTGAAGTTGGATATTGTAACCCTCACCTCACCCTGCCCTTTTCCAGCATGCAGGAAAACCTATGGTGGCCCTCAGCTGCCAATAAAGCTCAGAAGATGTTTAGTATGTCCGCTCCGGGCTACTGTAAAAACATGGCGGCTCCCATACAGAGGACCCACTCCTCATGTAAATATACATTAAAGGGCTCATTTTAGGGTAATGTGAAAAGAATGTCATATATTCAGGTGATGACACATTCATAAAAATATCTGGGGGTTTGTTTTTTTACTTTACCGAAAATCTTACACACTGCACCTTTAACAGCTCATTTAATCCTGTCAGAAAATGATGGTAAGGGGAACACCGCAACATGAAAAGCACTGCATGAGGCTGCTGTTTTTGCTCATTGGTGGAGTGAAATGGTCTTAGGTGAATTTGAAGAGAAAAAGTTCCTGTTGTTTTCACACCTTGAAACTGCAAAACAGGAAATGGAGTGAAAATGTCTCACTGCTCCACATGTCACTCCATATTCATTTATTTATTTACTTATTTCCACGGTGCAGCCTGTGTCATCCCCTCGCGTTTGTCATTTGTTGAATGACTAAAGTGAGGGAAGCGGCCTCTCTCATGATATAACCGCACTTTGTGATTTAAAGGGGACTAATACTTTCAAACTGATTCATATTCATGAAAGTAAAAGGAGTTTAAACTGATTCTTATTCATGAGAGTAAAGGAGTTTGGAGAGAATGCAATCAGCGAGCCAGTGACCTGAGAGCTTTTAAAGTGCGACGCCGAAATCACCTGAATGATCCGTGACTCCAGCTGCTCCACGCTCGCCTGCTCTTTGGGCTGAACGCTGGCGCTCATCATCTGCCTCTTCATCATGCCGTACTTGTGCAGGGCTCTCTGGTGCTCGTGGAGGACGCCCTTCTCGTGGCGCTCACACAGATCCTGCAAGAAAGAAACATAATCACGAGGTCACATGACCAGGTGGTGACACAGTGATACATGAATGGCTGAAATAACTGTTTATGTCCGAGGTAATGGCTTTTGTGGATCAGCGAACGGTCAAAGGTGTAATGTGCACGATTTTTGTGACATCTAGTGGTGAGGTTCTGAGTTGCGTCTGAATACACCATCCCCTCCCAAGCGTGTGGGAGAACCAATTGTAGCCTTCAGTTATAATTGAAACACAAAAGAGGTTTGGTTTGTCGACTGTAAGAACACGTTGGTGAAACATGTTGGCCTCAAGCAGCAGCCTCCAGGGCTGACGGATGAGGATAGTATGAAAGTGAAATGAAGTGCAGTTCACAGGGTGGCCACTTGAGGCTGGCTTCAAAACATCCCTACAGACTCTCTTATTAATATGGTCAACTTTAAAGGTGAATTAAACATGTTTAAAGCCTGGTAATAACTGTAAAACAGAGGAAAGAATCATTTAAACATTCTGGTGATAATATAAACCCAAAGGTTGATTATTTTAATATAGTATTTCAGTCATTAGAAAAACAATAATTTCACCTCACAAAGTGAGACAGTGCATCTATTTGAACTACACAACAATTCATCATCATCGCCTCCGTCGAAAAACAGGAGATTGAGTTCCAGTTGTGCAGTGAAGAAAAGCTTTCAGACATGCATTGAAACTGAAATATCCAAAAGGAGTAATACAATGATCTGAGACGGTTTATTTGGACAATTTCCAGAGCCCATGCATTTTTGTGAGCCCATGTAAAAATACAATGGGAAAGTAGTTTAGCGGCATTCATGTCTGACAGTGGCATCAAAGCGTCACTGGCCTGCAACATGCAAAAATTCAAACTAAAGAAAAAAGGAAAGCCCATGATACTTGTTCTGCATCAGAGCCTGTAAATGATTTAAATCGGCAAAACAAAACAAAAAAAGAACTCACCCTGTACGACTGCAGCAAATCCAGGAAAAGATTCAGTTTTTCCACCACATCATCCTCTTCCCGTCGGCCCTGAGGAGATCAACACATTAACATTTATCAACCACAACAAGCAGCAGCAGCAGCAGCAGCAGCAGCAGCAGCAGCAGCAGCAGCAGCTACAGCTCAGGTGTCGGTGAGCGTGAAGAAGGCCCCGAGGTTCCGAACCTGCTGAGCGGCTTTGTCGGACAGAACCGCGAACTCCACCGACAGGCTCTTCAGCGACTGACGCAGCGTCCCCCAGGTGCTGGGTGAGGAGGCCATGGAGGGGAGCGGAGACGCGTCAGAGCCCAGCGTGCTGCAGGAAACGGGATCATCACAGGGTTTCACCTTGTTGCATCCGAGCTGCCAGACGCGTCTCGCTCTCACATAATCATGTTTGTTTGTTCGTGGCTCAAAGGTTCAAAGCACGAGAGAGCCGCTTCCGACCCACGATCGCAAAGTACCTGAGCTCTCTGCCAAACATGAGCAGGTCGGTGGCGTTCTCCTTGGAGCGCTCCGCCATCTTCTCGGCTCTGTCCCGCAGCTTTTGGAAGCTGTTGTGGATGTTTCTGATCAGCTCCCTGCTGATCGAGAACTGAGCCTGGATGTCAGCGGGGAGGTATTCCTGCGGAGGATGCGACGAGGTTTTCAGTGCAGCTCATTCTTTAAAGGTGCAGTGTGTACGATTCGGTGACATCTAGGGGTGAAGTTGCACCCTTGCACCCTGAGCGTGCAGGAGAACTTATGGTAGACTTCAGTTGTCATCAAAACTCAAAAGATGTTTAGTATGTCCACTCTGGGCGACTGTAAAAAAAAAAAAATGGCGGCCCCCATAGAGAAGACCTGCTCCTTGTGTAAATATACATTAATTGGGTGTACTTCAGGGTAATGTAAAAAAAAAATGAAATGTAGGTGATTATAAATTCATAAAAATCTCACTATGTAATTGTTTTGGAATATGTTTAGAAGCGACAAAAATGGCCGAAATCGCACACACTGCACCTTTAAGTGACGTGACATCCCTATTTCAGCGAGAGTACGCAACAAACCTTCGCCAGAGTCGCGACTCTGTTGGTCATGAACTCGTCGCCCGTTTTCTTGTAGGCGTCTCGCAGCTTCGTCTGAACGTCCTGTTGGGGAAGAGAGGACGGGGAGCGGGAGGACACGGGAGGAAGATCAACGTGTGGTTACCGTGGCGATAGCGGCGACTGAAAAGGATCCACCTACAGAGCCGCTGAAGGTGAGGAAGGTCTTGATCATCTCGTCCTCTGAGAAGACGGGATGCCGCGCCACCAGGTTGATGAATCTGCCCAGAGCGCGTCTCCGCCCCTCGATGAACTCCCGCTCAGAGATGGAGGTCAGCACTGTGGAGCCAAAGACCAGAGGAAGCACAACATTATGGGATGCGCGCATCATGACAAAGAAGCAATGTGGTGACCGAGACTCGGGTGACAGCTCGATAGCCACTGCTGGCCGCTGTGTCGATTCTGTTTACTTTGGAACTGGTTACTTTTGCTGGGTTATGACGTGCGATGATACTTGTGACATCATCCATTGTTAATGACGTATATGTTGCTTATCATCAATTGCGTTTAAAGGTCCAGTGTGTACGATTTGGTGACATCTAGAGGTGCCGTTCTGAGCCTGCAGGAGAACTTATGGTCGACTTCAGTTGTCGTTAAAACTCAGAAGGTGTTTGGTACGTCCACTTTCACTACAGTAAAAACATGGCGGCCCCCGTGGAGAGGACCCGCTTCTCATGTAAATATATATTCATGGGCCCATTTTAGGGTGATGGAAAAAAATAGAATACTTACGTGATTATAAATTCATGAAAATGTCAGTGAGTCATTGTTTTGACATATTCTAAAAAAATGACTGGATCTTCATCATTTCTTTGAATGCATTTTCAGGCTGTTACACGTTGAATAAGTCAACGCACTGATGCAAGAATGACATTCTGAGAGCTGCTGAATCCATTTGCACTCATCGCCGGAGAAAAAGACAAAATCGCGCTGGGTGTATAATCACTGAAGGAGACTCCGTCCTCACGTATCGCTCTCGGTGGATTGAGAGAAGAAGAGCACAACTGGTGGGGCTGGGATATTTTTAAATGTGTCATTTTACGCATCGCGGCTCATCGTGTTTCTCTCAGGCAATAATCTCGATGAAAGAAAAGTCGTTTGTTCATTATCGGCCCCAAAAAATGTTCAGCTGTCAGAACCACCCCCCCCCCACCCGCCCACACCCAGAGAGTGGGCATGTTCTCAACTGACCTTTCAGCAAAGCATAGGAATGATCAAAGCGAGTGCAGAAACAAAGACTGTGCCAGTGTCAAAGTAGGGTAACGCACCTCCCTTTAGCATCCGTTTAGGAGGCAGCGCCGGCACCACTCTGTACGCGAACCTCTGCAGCAGCAGCTCGTGGAAGACGTCGAAATCGCTGTAGCGTCGGTAAACGGAGATTTTGTGACGCTGAAATACAAGAAGCCACTCAAGGGAATTATCTTTCAGTCATTCGGTATACGACATGTCGCGGTGAAGTTACATATATTGCAGCCAACTCTCACCCCTCGCTGCCTTTCCACAAACCTTTACTTACCTTTTAAAGGTTCAGTATGTAGGATTTTCTGGCATCTAGTGGTAGAGATGCATACGGCAGCCAATTGAATATTCCTCACCTTGTGTCCCCTTTCGAAAAAACCTGCATTGTCCCCTAATATGTGTTTTAAGGCAAGACTTGATACCTACATGATTTGTCTGGCTGTTAAAGGTTCCGTACTGACATCTAGTGGCGAAAGCACATATCGCAGCCAAACGAGTATCTGTCGCCTTGCGTCATGTGTCTATCGTGCCCTTGGCAGCCATCATGGAAGAGGAGCTGCTCTGATTTTAAGATCCCATTCGAAAAACAAACGAGCCTCAGTGTAAGATAATGATTCACTCATGAAAACAGTATTATTAATATTACAGAAGACAAGAACCTCGCATTCCTCACTTTGTTGTTATTCCTGTTACATTGCACATGCTGTCTGACACACGCGCATTAAACATGTATACAGTCCGCCAATGGAGAGATGTCAAGAGTGAAGGGGGGCTGCCACATGCAAGGCCGCCCCTGAGCAGTCGGGGGTTCGGTGCCTTGCTCAAGGGCTCCTCGGCAGGGCTCAGGAGGAGGGGCTGGCACCTCTCCGGCTACCCGTCCACACTTGGTCCGTGCGGGACTTGAACCGGCGCCCCAATTCCGGTTCCGAGCCCCAAGTCCCTGCTGACGGAGCGACCGCCGCCTATACTGCTCTATTTCCAGAGGTAAACTCCCTTAAATCCAGCACACTGTACCTTTAAATAGAGGGAAAGGAACAGCCTGTGAGCAGAGAGGCAAACGAGACAGGAAGCGGTCCTTGCCTGGCTGGTGACCTGATACTCCACGTGTTTGAGGAACAGCCCCTTCTTCTCGGGTATGAGCTCCACCTGCACCGTGTCTCGGACCAGCAGCTTGTCCAGCGTGTGCGACATCACCAGCACGTCCTCCTGAGCCGGCTGCATCCTCAGCACACTCAGCTCCTCGGGCTCCCCGAGCTGAGGTTTGGGCAACTCTGCGGAGCACACACACACACACACACACACACACACAACACACACACACACACACACACACGGGGCCTCTTGTCATATTTATCTTTCATGAGCACATCGATACATATTGGGTAAAAAACAAATACAATTCCCCCAGCTGGAATGCCGCTGCTGATGAAACCACCCATTTGTCTGTCGTGCAGATTAAAACGTGCCTGGCTCCGTTTGCCCCTGGCGCCGTGCATGAGCCCGGTTCTTTATCCCTTCCTGTGCATTCCAGGAAGGACGTGCATTGAATGTAATGCGTCGCGACACATGCAGAAAACTTGCCGAGGAAGAGGCGTGCAGCGAGTCTACCGTATGGGCCACACCTGAAATAACAGCGAGCGCTTTCACAAAAAAATCTTTAAAAAAATCACTGAGGGTTGGGTTGAAGTCAGCCCAGTATAATGGCTACCTCTGTGAAAACCATGCGCCCCCCTCTATCATCTTCCCACTGTGGGACCGGTGGAGGAATGCAACACTTAAACATAGCTTCGGTTTTACTGCCAGAATATAAGAAGACAAATGAAGGTGAATTGTAACTACTGGAGGGGGAAGATGCAAAGAGTCATGGGTGGAAACGGCATCCGAAGCCTCTTTCACAACCCGGTTAAACTCGCTAAAAAAGGAAATAAAGACGTTTCTTTTTAAAAATTTCGTGGTGTTTCATTTTTATGGATCCGTCATGTCAAGAAAGCATCGGGACAAAATGACTGAAGAGGAAAACAACAACAACAACACGAAGCCCAGTGTTGGCCCCAGGGACATCGTTACCATGGTAACCTGCCTCAACATCGAATCTTTGCCTTGATATCAGAGGAAGTGCTATCACCGCTTGCTAGTGTTGCTGCATCCTGATCTGACTGAAGGAACAAAAAGTGCTGAACAGTGACAAAAGTGGATTTATTTCTAAAACTGGAAAAGGGAGGAGTCCTAAGCTTTGAAGCAAAACAGACGTAGCGGCCAATCGCCAGCTTCAGTGCGAGTCATGTGGTGCCATCATAGACTGTATATAAAGACAGACGTAGCATCCGAGGCGTCACCCATAGGTCTCCGCAGAGTGCCTATGAATCTTGTCGAAGCCAAGCTCCTCCTACTTCCTGGTTCATCTAAAAATGGCGCAAAGAGGTGGAGCACAGGTTGAACTGGGGTTGGCCCATGGTGCTGACACAGCATCCACAGAACAACAAAACGTGTTTTATTCACCTCTGAAGTTGACCATTTAAAAATCTATGGGGATTGACATGCTTTTGGAGCCAGCCTCAAGTGGCCACCCTGTGAACTGCAGGTTTTTCCACCTCTGTATTGGGCTTCTCACTGGGCCCTGGAGGTTGCCATTTGAGCTCCAGGCAGCGCAAAAATACTTTTTGCCCCATAGGCCAACACTGACAAAAAAAGTGTCTTTAAATCTCTAGATTTGTATAATCTATTATCGAGCAAATCTACATCATAGTTTCTCTCCAAGTAAAACTTGGTTGTCTATTTTCCACCTATTTACTTCGATATTAAAATGAACGGGCATCAGAGCTGAAGTGAGGCCAAAAGGAGAAAGAAGCCCGAATGCCCCAAGGGCCACACAACACACAAGTCCAATATGCAGTTGTCGTCGTATCCAGTTGTTTCAATACATGCACAGTGCCGATCACACCACAAGCCGTATGAAAGCTGATCAAACATGTTCCCCCTGGTTTGTCACTGGGTGTTAGTGGGTTGTTAACGTTTGGGAGAGGCATATAAATCTAAAACTGTGTCAAAGGTCCCGGCAAGAGCTCGCGTTTTAACTTTCACCGTGACGACCAGGATACTGACTTGAACACATCAGGTGGTTATAGCACATAAAAGGGAAAATGACGAGAATGACCAAGCTGCTCATTGAGCACCTTTACTGGCCTGCTGTCACGCTGTCACTCACCTTGGATGCAGTTCTCCAGGAGTTTGGGGCTGGGCTGCTTCCCTTGCTGAGCGAGCGCAATCAGCGCCAGCGCTTTGTAAAGTGACAGCTTGCTGAGGGATCCGTCCGACGAGTCCACATGCTCGGCAATCTGAGGAGGAGGACAGAGGCGGCGCGACCCACATCGCCCCCACCCACACCACCGCGCCACATGTTAGGTCCCGGCTCGAAATTTCAACTGCGAGTTTAAGTTCCTCTCGCTAGACACAAAGGAGGTGATACGCTGGAAGGTCAGGAAAAAGGAAATTCCACCGAACCACAATCTGTCTTTCCGTGAAACCCACTGCAGACGCTGCACGTGATTTCGTAACAGAGTGTTTTCCCATTGGAAAAGGACAGTGTCAGTGTGTGGCCACTGATAAAACATTAGACCTGCACTGACCTTATCTACCTCATAGAACCTGGCGTATCAGAGGATACTTAAAGGTGCAGTGTGTTCGATTTTGGCCATTTTTGTCCATTCTCAAAATATCATAAAACAATGACATACTGATATTTTCATGCATTTTTTATCACCTAACTGCTTTATTTTTTGTCCATGACCCTTAAATGAGCCCATTTATGTATATTTACACGAGGAGCCGGTCCTCTCTACGGGGGCCACCATGTTTTTTCAGTAGCCCGGAGTGGACATACGAAGCATCTTTTGAGTTTTAATGACAACTAAAGTCTACCATAGGTTCTCCTGCTTGCTCAGAAGGGTGAGGGCGAGGTGATGAATACAACAAGCAACTTCACCTCTGGATGTCACCGAATCGTACACACTGCACCACACTGCAATATTTGTGCAGGAATAACATAAGATCCACTTGTTTTGTTCATCTATTTGATTATAACAACACAGGACCGCAGGGGGTTTTCTCTATTTACTCACTCACATTTCATTCACAAAGAAATACAAAGCTCCAGGCTTCCTGACCTTTAACAGAAAGAAGTGGATCTAGAAAAATATAAAAATAGGAAGTGATTCCCCTCTGGGTTATTCTGGGATGTCCACTCACCTGACCTAAAACGGCCCTGGAGAGATCGGTCCTCTGCAGTAGCCTGTGAAAAACCTCCACCTGCACCCTCTCGTCCGTCCTGCAGCGTAGGGCCTCGTACACCTCCCTGTAGTACGGAGGAACTGAGCCTGGCGGCGAAGCACAATCATCATCACACCAGCTCTTTTTTTATTCCTTTCACATGACTCTTTATCATCTCCGCTGGGGCTGAGTGTTACAGTCAAAACTAAATTGGGGTCAAATGTCACAGAAGGGCTGATTATGTCATCCATGATGATGCATTTTTCTATAATTACATACAATGACAAACGCACTTTTCAATGTCACAACTGCGGTTGGTCAGTTCTGTAATCCGTCCTCACGGTGAGCGGATCATAATGGGTATAAATAAATGCCAATACATATTGGACTTTTGCTGTATTGCTTTGGCTGAAAATGATTTCAGATATTGTGATCTTCCCTAAACTCTGCACACATTACACAGTTTTGCTCCAACACAAAACTTTAACTTTGTATTTTTGTATTGTATCAGAGTGTAGCACTATATTGTGTTTTTCCATTATAAGAATGACACCATTTGATTCATTCTAATTACCCTTGTTGTTCAGTCATGCAATATCCATTTGTTTATGCAGACTTTTATTTCTCAATTTATTTTACTGATTAGGTGTATTCGTTTGGGGGGGGGGGGTTTTTTAATTTCTTTCATTTTGTTCTTGAATTTCTTTCATTTTTCTTCGTCATCTGCCATAACATTTTACATCACAAGTTATTTGTCTGTCTAGGGCCAGGTTGAACCCTCTGCTGTGCCGCTTTTGGCCCATGAGCCACATGTTTAACATCGCTGCTTAACAGCCATATCTGACTCATTTACATTAGTTTATCTCAATGAAACTTAATCAACAGGCACAAACAAACAAAAAACATTACATTAGCACATGAGACTCATGTACAGGAGTAAACGTGAGTCAGGACATGACATGATAGGACATGACATGATGATGATGATGATGATGATGAAGATAAATCAGTGGCATTCTGAACACAGGCCTGGTAAAGTGCCTCGTCTGTGCTGAGGGAACCAGCTGACAGTTTTCACGTGGCAAGAAAAAAAAACATGAGATCTTCCATTTAGCGTTGACGTGAAATCTAACGACAGTATCCACCGCTGCATATAGCCGCGTGTCAATAAAACGTCACGTGATCGCGTAAAACCTCATTAAAGTCTCGTTGTAGCGTTATCGGTGGATCAACTTCATTCTGATCTTCATGTTCCCAAAAGTTCTCATTGGTCAGTTCCCCCCGGACACACACATACACACACACACACACACTAACACACACACACACACACATCCACGTGTTTTGCGCACCGAATCCCACATTCCGACGACTTCCACCGAACCCACACTAAAACAACACAACTGCGAAACGAAACACCGAAGCGTCGAAGTCAAACTCTGCGTAAAACAGGATGAGAGGAGAAGTTGTTTCCGCACTGTACCTTCATTGATCTCTCCTGCCATGGCTCTGTGTGTCATGTGAGCGCGAGAGCACCTCCATGTGATTTCCTGAAGGAAGGAAGAAAAAAAAAGTCACTTATTTCTTAAAGTTGTAGACAACTCTGGGTAAAGTCCAAGTCTGTTGGGATCTTTTATGGGTTTTTTTTTTTCTTAAAGGTGACGTTCACGTGCGTGTTATCAGGTGTTTTTATACTTTATGACCTGGGGGCGTGATGTTACGCGATCATCTATTTATATCCCTTTTCTTATTTATGTAAATATCAACACAGCCATGTCCGTCGGTGTATAAATACTGTGGGAGACACCTCATTCAGAATTATTCGCACTTCTTTCCTCTTTTAACTTGTGCAACTTTGTTTTCTTCCATTTCCCGTTCCCTTTTCTTTAAACTCACTGGTGTAAATAATGCTGCCTTCAGGTGCTCCTCGTAACTTTTAGTTGCTAAATTTGGGAGAGGGTCTTTCGAATATTTGAATAGCAGTAACATATTGGCAGCTTTTTGTTAGCTACTTTATTTTTTATTTCATTTAAGTAAGAGTAGATGATATCATCAATGAAATACATTTCATTTTTTGAATCAAATAAGGCCATGCAACACTTAGATACAGTACACAGACATACGTCATGAGTTTTAGATTAGATATCTGGACCAGGCTGACCTGATATTTACATTTTAAAGATGTACAGATTTTAGGTTATATTATTTTTTTACCAGAAATGGAGGGTAAAGCAGCATTGTCACTAACTTTTCGTATGATGCACATTGGTAAAACTGAATACATAAACAAACAATGTTATACAATAATACAATGCTTGGAAATGATCTCACATTAAAAACAATAGAAGCACTTTGTAATGACTGATTATTTAAATATGTCTTTTGGCCATATTGCACAACTCAAAATGTTTAAGGTTTTTGGGGGGGATCTTAGCAATTGCCTTCATTATGTGTTTGCTTTATTGTAATTAAGGTGTATTCTACCCTGATTCTACCTCAGAAGTTTCTCGTCTAAAGTAAAGGTTGAATGAATGAATGAATGAATGAATGAACTGTATTTCAGTTTCTTGCTTTACCATCCAGCGTATTTAAATCATTGTTTCGTTTTTTAATACAACAACAGAAACAGTGTAATATTGTTTTTAATTTACAACTACCTACCACTGAGAGTTTATTTTGAGCCAGGGGTCATCAGAGGCCATTTTGTAGGTTAATCCAGACGTGTTCACCTCTAATGCAGCAGCAATAACGTCATCTATGATTGACACTAACCGGAGGCGCCTCTGGGTGGCGCTGCCGTTTTGTTTTTGCTACCGGTGAGGTGGGACGTGTGAGGCCGGGCAGGGCTCGCTGCCCGCTGGGTTAACATCGTGAAGAACAGTCACAGCCGCCGCCGTCGTGTTGGCTCCAGTCTCCCTGCGCCACACTGCAAACTGGATGGAGGTATCACCAGGAGCAGCCTGTTTGAGCTGCGGCGGCGGAAATAGACTGCGGCACGCGGACTGAGGAATTACCAGCTGAGAAAACAAACGGGCATATAAACAAACAGGATGTAAACAAAACGACAGAGAGCAAACAGAATGTCAAGAGGAACAAAAGAGACTTGAACGAGCGGCGGCCAACAGAACTAACCAGCGGCTACACCGGCTAACGTTAGCGGAATTAACGGTAGCCACACCACGGGTACAGTTAACCAGCACTTAGCTGTGTTTTCATTTCTAGCCAAAAATTTAAATGGACCCCGGAAGTGTGGGCTTTCATTGTTAATATTGCAGCAACACCCTTGCTCTGAATCAAGTTGACCAGCTGTCTAGCTATCCTAAGCTTCAGGTTACTAGGTTAATAGCTAGTTAATAGCTGTTGTCTTGTTAGCAAACAACCGTGCAGCTTTGTTTTTGTTGTGAATATAACGACAAATAGTAGTATATGTGTGTGTGTAACTCAGGCTAGCATCGCAGGCTAACCCAGCGCTAATGTTTATGTTTCTCTGCCCTCATCATCCCGGATGCAGGCAGACTTTATGAGGCTGCCTCTTCTTCCTCTGCATCCCCGCTTGTGAACTCTCTGGAGCGGACCCCATTGATTTTTTTTACCGGCCATGGCAGCAGTGGTCAGCTACTCTCCACCTTGGTGGGTGAAGCTGCTGCACAGGCTCCCACACTTCAACCTCAAGTTTGAGCAAACCAGCAGTGATTTCCAGCCGGATGACTGGACATACCAACAGGTAAGACTGGACCCAGGATGCCTTGATCCACACTCACTATACTGAGGATCTGTGTCTATCTCATTATCTGTGTCACTGTCCGTCTGTTTAAGAGGATATGAAGGTGATGGTGCATTTAAATGATCTTTTCTGTCAGCAAGGCCATGATGTGCTCCCACCTGTTCAACCTCCTCACCCCCTGATCCATGTCACCATCTGTGTGTGGCTCTAATATCCCACGTCCTGACCTCTCGCACAGACACCACTCAGCTGTTGTTAGGTCAGGCCATGTCAGTTCAGAGCTCACATGTCGATTTTTCCCTGATTTGGAATCCACAAACAGTGTTTCGTTTACCGCCTGCCGAGGTGTTAGACTCTTAAAGTTTCCGTTCCAGTGTAATACGTGCCTTATGTGCTGAGATTAAAGTGGTTAAACCTGCAGTAAAGCGACCGCACAGCCTGGTGAACATCTAAGCTGAGGCCGGGGGTGGGGAGGGGAGCTCAGCATGGCAGTTGCCCACATGGTTAATATTAAAGAGTCTTGGAATTTAGGTCAAGTGATATTTGATTTTGTTATCGCGGCCGGGTCATTCCGTGTCAGATCATAACAATTACTGGGCTCCACCATTACTGATAATAATTAAATTTACATTCTGATTCATAGAACCAAAATATAATGTCCCCCAGATCCTAATTGAAGGTTCAGTGTGTGTTTTTTTGTAATTGGCAGAAATTTAATTTTGAATAACCTTTACTATAATATCAATGACTGTATAATTACAGAATGTATAAATTGTGGTTTTCATAACCTTAGAATGAGAATATTTACACTGTGAACAGGTCCTTTCCTGTGGATGCAGCCATGTATATGTACGTATTCAGAGTTGTCTAAAATGGCTAACCTAAACATCTGAGTCGAGTGATAAATGAGGTCTTCAATAGGAAGAATTGTGTGAGGTGTATTCAGCTTTAATGGGAAGCTTCACCACTAGATGTCCCTAAATCCTATCAGTACATCAGTACAGTCCATGGGCCAATGCCTGTTCAAATTTGGGGCCACATCTCCCTAAGAGTGAAATGCTCTGATATCCATGTAAAACTAATTTACACACGTAATGTTCATCTCAGCAGCATGTTATAACCATTATACATGGAGCAGCCCCCATACATTACTCCATATATCCCCTAAATGTGATCTAACACAGATATAATTCAAATTCTTTGTTTTACTTGTATGGTTGAATCAGTTTGCCAAAGTCCATATGACTCTTTGACGGTATGGCCCTAAAAGTCTGATGATTGGACACAGAGTAACCTTGTGGTTTGCATGAATCCCTCTTTTATTCATCCTTATGCATGTTGTTTCCACGAGTCATTGGTTTATGCCTCTTTGCCATGGACCTTGGCTGATAGATTGTTGTCAGTTATAAAATTTAAAAAAAGATTGCATCATCCTCTCTGGGGTTCGACATTAAACAGAAATTATGAAGACATCAGTTCAAGATCTGTTGGATCTTGTTATAAGAAGTTGGGTGATGTGACTTGAATTCCCAGGAAACAGCTGATACAACAGTTTAGTTAAACCTGATCCCTTGTCTGCTCATGTGGGAACTTTTTCAATTGTTGTGGTCATAATAAAGAGCTTAATATGTACCCATGATGTCTAATCCAGAAATAATAACATTCATCTTTTTCTTTATGTTCGACTGAATATTGTTCATTTCTTTGGTTTGGTTTTGTGTTTTTAAAAGGCTCAGGCAGAAAGACAGAGTAGGGGGGGTGATAGAGAGAGAGAGAGAGAGAGAGAGAGAGAGAGACAGAGAGAGTTTTTAATGACTTTGAGAGATAGTGACAGAAACTGCTGAGAATAGTGGAAATTTTATTTGATCAAGGGAGGCTTTTAAAAGAAGTGGAAAAAAACTGCGTGCCATTCGTTGTATATGGGTGGTGAGTGTGTTGTGTGTGTGTGTGTGTGTGTGTGTGTGTTCTAGCAAGTCACAAGAAAACGGCCCTCCCCATTTATTGTTGAAGTGTGATTCAGAAAATCCAGAAGTGAAACATGTCAGTTCAGCAGAAATGAGAACAGTTCCAAATATGGAGGGTCATTGTCAGAGGTTGTCTATGACGGTACTCTAAAGCTTGTGCAGACCTGTGTCTTTTAAAATGGAAATAAATTGGGTAATATAATTGTAAACATTATTAACTTCAACAGAAGAAGGAGTCAATTACTTTTTAGAATTCCAGTGTACAGTTGATTTTGAGTGAGAGCCTATTCCTTGTAGAACACAGGAAATGATGACTAAAGTAGCAACTGTGTGTACGAGAAACAGAAGATAAAATAGCAACTGTGTGTACGAGAAACAGAAGATAAAATAGCAACTGTGTGTACGAGAAACAGAAGATAACAAAACGTGACTGTTAAACTGTGGTTATTCAGAGGAAACTTTGCGTGAGATTAAGCCATAATTCCCATTTTATCAAACCAACACAGCTCATTATCTCTATTCTTCCTCACATTAATCTCAAAAAGAGCAATACAAAAGAGGTCATCATCAGGCTGCTTCGCTGAGCCATAATTATTAGCCTACTGCGATGACAAGCTGTTAATTATAGCCGATGCAGAGCTCTTGCTCGGGCTGCAGGGGAGGTCTCGACATGTCCAGATGGCTGAACTGTGAGTTCATGCTGCTACGTCACCATGATGCACAGATGATGTGGAGGTGATGCGCCATAAGTAACATGCAGTAGGAGTATGGCCTTTTATTAGTCCTGTGGCGCTGCAGCCCTTGGTGAACCTTGATTAGCTGAACTTAGCAGAACATCATGCAGGAGCTGAGTCACTCAATGGTATTCGTGTCCGATAATTCTCTGGTCTGTTTTTGGGTCAGTGCCTCAGAAGGTATCAGAAAATACTGTGTCGCTGTTTATTTGTATTCTGGTATGAACAGATCATCAAACTGCTTCTTCGTATTTACATTTCACCATGTTTACATTTCAATTCTAACCCCAATAAGTCAATAGTCTGAGTATGACATTGCAATTTTAAGATTAATCTTAAGTAATAATGAAAAATAGTGAATGCTAGCATAACCGTAACATTTTCACATGTACTAACTTTATGGATGATTTTTAAGACAAAAATGTAACAAGGGCCCCTTCGTAAACACCATAGTCAAAAAAATTCTGAAAAGGGTCAAGTTTAAATCATGCTGTACACGTTGGGGGAATAACAAGACTTCTTAAACCTCAATATCTCTCTCGAGGCAAGTTGGTGCGTTGCACCATTCTTCAAAGTACATCAGGTAAACAAACATTTCAAACGACATCAAAATCATCATTCCAGTTCAAGCAGACCGTTACAGTGTAACAGTTCAGAATTGCAACAACTCCGTGCGCTTTCGGAGTTGTTGCAGTGCTAAATTGAATACATAAAGATACTCTGGATTTTACCCAAAACAAAAGTGTCTAGATTGAAATCTGCACCAGCCATGGTGTCTCAGGAGGATACAGAGAACACACGAGCCCTCTGTGTGACCTACATAGGAAGGGCTGCTGCTGCCTGAGAGTTGTAACCATCACTGCAGGTTTCTCCTCTGCCTGCTTTGGAATTACAACCACTGAGGAGCGATGACGACAATGCTTACGTGGTCCAGCGGTTGTTGTTCGGGGAGCCGTTGTCTCTATAATTTTGGCACCCAGCATTTTGTAATCCGCTCTCACTTAAGAAGAAGCCTTTCATTGTGGCTTTCTTCAGTCCACAATTATCCCCGTGTTTATTTTTGCCCAAATGGACAGACTGTTCTGCGCCTCATCAAAACCAAGAGCTTCAATTGTCTCCTGAATTCACAGGCAATGCTGAGACCTTGTTTCATATGTTCACCCGGTCCCTGTGTGATTCAGGGAACTTGCACAAACTGGCGGTGATGTTTCGTCCCCCTCTGTTATTGACGTGAAACTGTTATCGGCAGTGAAATTTCCATAACACTCTCCTTCTCTACCCCATCAGTCCATCCTGTTATTGGGGGGTGTGGCGCTCGCCTGTCTGGCCCTGGACCTCCTGTTCCTGCTCTTCTACTCCATTTGGCTTTGCTGCCGGCGAAAAAGAAATGCAGAGCAGCCCAACGCCGACTGCTGCTGCACGGCGTGGTGCGTCATCATAGCAACACTCGTCTGCAGGTGAGTGTACCTGTGGGACAGCACCGGTGAAAAGGCAGTGTTTGTTGTTTGGATTTCTCAAGCACCCTGGAAACGCAACACCCGCCCATTTACTCATCTCTTGGTCAGTAGCATTGAAGCGATTAAACCATAGACATTTATATTTTTCTACTTGGAACAGTGTTCTACAACTTTTATTTCATCATTCAGATTCAAGATGGAACCCCAAGACATTTCTGATAATCAGTTCTGGTAAATATAGAAATTTAGGGTTCGGTGTCCTCTTCAAGGACACTGTGGTGAGTGGAAGGGGGAGCTGAATAAACCTGATCGAGCTCATTTAAGTGAAGAGACACAGTGCATACTGCCTGCATTTACTGCAAGTGGCGTTCAGCAGCTTTCTTGTTTGTGCTTGCTGCTTTGCATTCACACACCCACACACATAGATGCAGGAAGAGACAGGGTGACCGCCAATGACTGACAATCTCAGCCCAGTGTTTAAATTCTGTGGTCAGCTGCAAAAAGCTACAGATTCCGACGTGAGAAGCAGCTCGCCTTTGTGCTTCATCGGGGACAGGGAAACCAAAAAAGGATTATAATTATGCTCTGTACTGCTCTAAATGCTTACATAATATGACCACATGAAAAGTTGGAAAATGGGAAGGTTTCACTACTAAAATGATCCCAGCTTAATTTAAATCCCATTTATAGTTTTAATGTAAACAGATATTTCACATTTATGACCAAAAAAGGACTCAAATACAGACAGGCTGAAAACATCTCATTGTTTTACAGCAAACCAGTGCTGTGGGAACGTATATTTACGCGTATAAACTTGAACAATAGCAGAGCTGTGCACATTGGCTCCATTGTTATGATTTTGTTATTTTTATTTTTTGAATACAGTATTGTGAGAACTGTACCATCTGGCTCATGCTGTCTCTCCTTGAAAACTGCATTGGTTTCCTGTTTTCCTCCTGCTGTTCATTGCCCACCGTAGAGCCATCATGGGTGATTCAGGGAAGCACAAAGAGCTCTGGGACTTGATGAGTGCAAGAACTGCATTACAATCGCTGTATGTGTGAGTGTGCGTGTGTGTGTGCGCGCGCTCCTCATACCCACGCACAAATGTGTTCAAGTGAAAGCGAGTAAAACAAAGCTGGAGTGATCAGACATTCCTATTTGGTTCTCTTTCACTTTTTGTCAAATCCCCCTTTTAAAGAAATTAGGGTTATCTTAAAAAAACAACAAAACATAATTCATGTGTATGTGTTGTTTTCTATCGCATTAAAGATTCCGCAAGTGCACGTCTCAGCAGGGAGGTGCGTTTTTAGTTTTGCTGTGACACTTCTTCGCACGGCACAGTGTGGGAGAGGAAGAGATTAGCAACCCTCCCGGAAGGGAAACACTTCTGATGGCTGGCTGAACACTGTCGCAAAGGTTTGCTTATCATCAGCCCACTTCATAGAATCCACTCTGGCTTTGGATGGACATTGGCAAAAAAGAGCAACAGCTGCAACACAGGAAGAGATATCGTCACCAAACCTTCTTTCTTCAGCTTGTGAGTCAGAGCACAGCGGAGGAATGCATTCCCACAAACAGAGGAGTAGCTTCTGCTCGTCTACCCTATGCGTGTATGAGGGAGAAAAGATGGACAGGAACAAACAAATAGGTCGTCAGCCTATTCAATAGTTTGTCCTGTTGATGCACCTAATAGAAACAGTTTCCTGTGCCGTCTTCAGATTTTGTTTTTCTGCAACCTGAGGCCTGTCTCTGCAAATGAGAGCTGATCTCTTGCCTCAGTACAGCCTTTGTCAGCCCGAGTGTGGGGCTCGGGGCATAGCTGGTCCATTCCTCTGTGTTTCCATGGTTCTGTATGGATTCTTTCTGCTGCGGCTGAATGGGGCCTGTTGACCGGGGTCTGAGCCGACAGGGTTAACGTGCAGTTCACACGCCTCCCTCCGCTGCCTCGCTGTCCCCCTCGCCCCGCACTCATCTCTGCCTCTGCGCTGTGTCCTTTTTGGCTAATCCCTCCTCCACACCACCCCATCTCCCCTCCCTTCCTTTTGTCTCCCCTCAGCGCTGGCATTGCTGTCGGTTTCTATGGGAACAGCGAGACTTGTGATGGAGTGAACCGGCTGACGTATTCCCTGCGCCATGCGAACCGCACAATCGTTGGAGTGGAGAAGCTGGTAAGGCCCCGAGCGCACAAATTATACCAACATATTTAATAATTCATTGTCCCGCTGCCGCGAGAGCCCCCGGTTTTTCTCCTCTGCTAAAGCTCCACAGTGACTCCTCCCCGAGCCTTATCCAAAATTGTCCTTTGTCTGTGCCGTTTGTAGGTGTACGACTGCACGTCCTCTTTGAACCAGACCGTAGAAGACAATCTGCAACAGCTTGAGGGACAGTATGCTCAGCATGCAGACTACCTGTCTATCATCCAAAAGCTGCAAGGCCAGCTGGATGAGCTGGTTCGACAGATGGTGGAAATTCCCTTCTGGGACAACACTAACATCTCCTTGGAGGAGGTTGCCACCACGATCGAGCTGTTTGACTGGTACAGGTAAGATTGTAGTAGTGAAGAAAGGCGCTCATACGGAATAATACAACAAAACCGATATCTTGCTCCTTCATTGGCTGCAGAAACAGCATTGCATGTATATTGTGTTCCTCACCTCACCCTTTCTTTTTAAATATGTTGGAATGGAACCAATGGCAGCCTTCAACTGTTATTCAAAGTCAAGCCAAAGTTATTTTAAATGGCCAAAATTTAGTTTGTCCATTTTGGGCCACAGTAAAAATATGTTGTTTAAAAACAATTCCTCCATTTAAAGTATTTTCTATTCTATAGAACTGATATTTAAAAGCCTCAAAGGCTTTGAATCAAGCTTCTCTAAAGTAGTAGGAAGTCAGTATGGCCATTGTTTACTGTAACAGACCCTGATTCACATACAGCTTAACATCATTTCTTTTTCTACTCTTTTAATAATTCACATCTCGCCAGCTCAGATAGTGGCAGTCACTCATCCATGACTTGATATATTGTTGAAAGTTAGTCGATCCTGTTCCCTGGTGAGCTTGTGGTGCCTGCTGCCGGTCTGCTGGAGACGTTTGTGCATTATAATGTCTGAGTGTGTCCTGCAATGTCTGAGTGTGTTGTATACATAGGTGAGGAGATTCGACAAGCACATGGACAAATCATAGGTCTGGCTGCATGAAGTTCCCCCTTTTTTTAATAAAAAATGGTCCTGGCCATCCCCCTGAGATGTGAGAAATGTGTATACACATACACTTAAAATTATGAATATGCATGTGGCTTGGGCCACATGTGAATCAAAGCGGACATGACTTGAGATGCACTTTTTGAGATTCAAATTGAAATCAGTGCATTTTCTCCTGGGAGTCATTGAGGTTTGAAAGTAATAAAATGCAATGCAGCAAATCTAATTTTAGATTCAAAATGAACAAGCAAGAGCTCTGTTGTCATTCTCAGCCATGTGTCCTTACTGACATGTGTCTTCGCAGGTGGGTGGGCTACATGGGCCTTCTACTGTTTGATGTCCTCATTTGCCTTCTGGTGCTGTTTGGCCTCATTCGCAACTCCAAAGGAACGCTCATAGGGTGAGTGTCATCATGAGGCTGCAGCCACGAGAGATCTGAATGGGGAAAAACGTTTCCACCCTAGGAAGTTATTTTTTACTCATTTCTCTGAGTAAAAATCAATCAAATATCAGAGTGTCCTTGTCATTACAGTCCAGTCAAGGTGAATCTATGCCTAGACTCAACTCATTTCAAACTACAGTGTGTTGGATTTAGCGACATCTATTGGCGAAGCTGCATTTTGCAGCTCAATACCCCTCACTGTATCCATCCCTTGCTAGCATATAGGAGAAGCCACACTAGCTCGCAGTACCCTCAAGCATCAGTTTTACATCATGGTGTTCACAGGTCTGCAAGTTTTCCATTATCCTGACTGGATATTGCTTTTGTTTTTCATGCCAATTAGAGTAGGTTTATTTTTGATTCTTACTGAATAGCAGACAGACAAAAATGGCAATATGTAATCTCACATTTAAGTTTAGCGTAGCCAACTTCTCACACAGTTATCATTTCTTTGTATTCTCAGCTATGGCGAAATCACCAGTTTAATGCAGTGTGTTACTCACGCTGTTTCCAATAGGAAACAACACGGGACTCGGACCACTTTAATTAGCGTGAGATGTATATACAGTGTTAGTGGCACTGCAGGTTATTTACAACTCACACCTCGCTATCGGTCTCCCCAGGGTGTGCTTGTTCGGTGTTGTGGCTCTGATCATCAGCTGGGTCTCCTTGGGGCTTGAATTAGCCGTCTCTGTGGTAAGTGTCTCCATTCAAGCGTGATGCTGTTTTTTCCAGGTAGAACTGCACTGTAGTTTGCTGCGTGTAATTGGTTAACAAAGCCGACATCGCTGGATTTTGCCTCGGAGGAGAATTTGGTTCCACTTAATTGGCCTAGTGGTTTAGAGCTTTCTAAAACATCCACAGAAAAAAAACACTTTATGAAGTTATTCATAGCAGGGTAAGTGATGGTTTTGCTGAATCCACTTCATTTACAGTAATAACCCATTAGTGAAAGTTTCACAAATTGTTGGGCATGGGAGTTTCTTTCCCAAATTCCCTAAAGTAATGACGTGATTAAAAGTTCTGATCACAAACTAGAATTAGTTCTGTAGCCACAATGCAGCGCTTGTTCTCAATAGTCAAAGGAACTAATCTGCTGCAACACAGTCCAGACCACCATCAGTGTAAATCTAGTTTGTGGAATGTATAATCTTTGTTTTATTCTAGGGAAGGATGAAAGAAATGCAGATTTGTATGCAGATAATCTTCATCTATAGCAGTTGAATCAGACTTGAAATGAATTACACAGTTGACCTGTCACAGGAGTATAATAGTTTTAAAGCTGTGATTAACGCCTCACAACAAAGATGACAGTGAATTTAATTTCCTGCCTGTGCTGCTGATAAACTGTCGTGTCGTAAAACTGTCTCGTGTTTCTTTGTTCTCCCAGACCTCGAGCGACTTCTGCGTTGCTCCAGACACGTTTGTCACAAAAGTGGCAAACCCGTACATCAATCAAGGTATGAAGAACAAACATAAGCACCATTCACGCGCATGCTATTAAGAGAGGCTTTTTACAGGCTTACAGTGATGAATATATCTCATCTCTTAATTGTGGAGGACTTGTTATTGTGCTAAAAGGCATTGTTGTAAAGAGTGGGGCTTGGTCCTGTCCACATCCCATAAAGAGCCTGTAAATTTACTGTGGCAGGGTCAAAAGAGTAATGGGCCGCTCTTTGAACCAGTATAGGAGTCTTTCTGTTTTGTCTTATTTTAGTAACCTTCCAATATGTCCCATGATGGGATGCTGGTAAGAGGGAAAACAGTGTGCCTCAGTGTTGTGTGTGTGTGTGTGTGTGTGTGAAACAGAGTGTATGAGGGAGATAAGAGCAACAGTAGAGAGGATCAGAGACAATGTAGTTCCTGCATAACCCGTCCATCAATGGAAAAATCCATAAAAGGAGATGGTCATGAAAACACAGGAAGTCTGTTGCAACTCAGTACCATTATTTTCCGCAACAACTTCAGAGTTTGTCTTTGACTCCCTCTGCTAAAATATGGAGCTTGTGGGCTGAAGTTGGAACATCAGCTGTAAATCCACTGATCCATGAGCGCCATGCGCTGTATTATTCAGCGGCAATGAAAACACGCTTTTGCCCTGGGCCTGATTCATGCTACAATTCTTTTTCACTCTGAAACACATGTTCTCTGTTCAAAGCCATACAAAGAAACCTCATTATACTGCAGTGGATGAATTGAAGGTCCAGATTTAAGTGAAATTATTTCCATGTTTACTGACAAAAATAGTATAATCATACAGATGTTTTTTGTAATGTGTATAATCACTCGAGCACACGTTTTATTGTTTTCAACAATATCCTGTTATCCTCTATGAACTATACACCTTTGGCCCTTTAATGAGAATCGAAGGCTACCATAGTTTTGTCTACTTGTTTAGAAGGGAAACATCAGGGGATATCTGGCTGCAATATGCAACTTCACCTGTAAATGTTTCTCTTAAGGTTATGCACCTTATGTACCTGTACCTATGTACGTTTTCTAATATAGATAGAGTGTGTACCAGTTCTGCAAGATCAGCATGTTTCAGCCATTTTTACGTGCAGAAAAGCTTCAGAGCATTTCTTGTTGTTTGCTGAAATTGCATCTGACAGATCTTTTTATTTCAGAAAGTCAGTTGCTGCACCGGGTTTATTGCTTATATTATATTTCATTGTCTTGAGCAGATGGTTAATATTTTACATCTCAGCAGTGCAGATAGTTTCTCAGATGTGGATTTCGATTATTAAGAATAACTGACAATGAACTAGTCTTCCTTCCAGGGGGTTGTCCACTCATTTGAACAAGCATATGTTGTAAAAAGAGGACATCTGCTGCCAGTGCTACCTCATGCTCAAAGAACCTACGGTAATATGATAAGAAGAATACGAGCCTGATTTGTTTTTAGCTCTCTACGTCTGCCAACATATTTAAACTGCTATGATTGGGTTCCGCCAAATCTCTTAAATGAGATCACATGCGACCAAAATCAGTTTAATCAATTTGATCATAAAAACAGAACATTTCTTATTATTGTTCCCGAAGACACGTGCAGAGAATGTTCCCTGCAGGGACAAATACAAGTTATAGAACTGACACAAAGCGAGTCAAAAGACCTTATGATGTGGCATAAACATTTTGTCCACCCTTCACCAAATGTCAGACTCCAGGAAATCTACTCATCCTGACATTAGCATGTGTGGGTGGACGAACGAGAGCTGGACCATCAGTAGCTTCCTTTATATGTACTTTCCCTGCACCGGAAATGCTGCTGTCATGCTCAGCTGTGTGGGAAAAGAAGCCCCTGATATGGCAATTGTGTGTGTGTGTGTGTGTGTGTCTGTCTGTCTGTCTGTGTGGATACAGCTTTTTACTGTCACGCATAAAGGATTGCTCATCGACTCCCACTCACTGCTGTGCTTCAGGAAAAGTAATTGAAGTGGGCAGCATTAGCATGAGAAAATCCAAACCCCTGCTTTGGTTTTGAGTTTGAAAAGCACACATGCTCGGTCTTGTCGTAATCGAACAATTCCTCCCCAGATGATGTCATCGGTGAAGTCAGAGCAGGTTAACCCTGAGCTTCTTGCCGACTGCATTTTCTGTTGCTGCTGCGTTTAGAGAAAAACACATTAATGCATTCCTACTGTTACTTCGTGAACTTTATTCTCTTTCCCCCTCTGAGCTCAGGATTAGCTCAGTGGGTGCACGGTTAGAGCAGCAGCCATGCTCCGATGCTGCAAAACCTGTAATGGCTTCTATCAACTCCCCCCCTTGAAATAGCATCAATAATACATTGAAATAAAACACAATTACTGGATGGACCAGAAATTGATTTGACACTATAGATGACTGGTCAGTGTAAAACCCTCATGTTCACTTGTTCCAGCTTCTCTTGCGCAATGATTGGCTAATGGGCTCATGTTTTAAACTTTTGGACTAATCTTTTGTGAAATGTATTTTTGGTAATGCCAATAATTATTTAGTTGCATTGGTTTGTGCACTTTTAGCTGGCTTTGCTAATGTATTGTGTTTTGTTCGGACTGCTCCTTTACTCACAGAAATCCTGCAGTACTACCTGAGCTGCAGTTTGGAAAAGACCAGTCCGTTCCAGCAGGTGAGTTGCACACATTCCTCGGCTTCATGTGCCTGTTTGTTCGCTTTTGTGTGATTATGTCAGACTTATGGATTAAAAGGTCCTTTGAATGTCAGAATCTCAATATGCACAGCAGTGTTGATATATTCGCTGCATGCTGCCTGGCCTACTTACTGATGACAATTCAAATGGCTACACTGAGTCACCCCTGTTGCCTCAAAGAAGGACTTCTTCTTTCTCTTCTACATTACAATGCAAGTGATCTAGAACAGCTTTTCCCGTGTGTCTCTGCTGAGAGCATGCGCCTGCTTTACGTTAGGTCTGTTTGACGCGAGTGATGTTTATATTAAAGTGGGGTTTCTTTTGCTTTCGCTCTATAGGTTACTTTAATGGACTCCCTGCATTTTGTCTCTCAAGCGGCATGAATAAATCAAGACTTTTGATAATAGCCACTGGAGTCAAGGCAGCCATTGTTAGTGCAGGAATAGAAGCTATATATATTCCAAAGTCTCTCAGCTCCGGTCTATAAACTGCCGGCATGCCTCCGCAGAAATCTCCTCTTCGCAACAAAAGGAGTCTGAGGGCTCTCTGCAATGATAAAAAATGAAAGCGGTGTTAAGATGTGTGTCTAAGGTTTTATTCATACTTCCTATCTTTCAGAAGCTCTCAGGCAGTCACAAAGCATTAGTGGAGATGCAGGACGACGTGTCCGAACTTTTGCGCTCCGCCACCGGAGAATACAAACAAACTAAGGTATGTTTCCAGCCGCCGTGTCAACACACTCTGCACTAGAAATGGCACGTTACAGGGTGTCTGTGACCCAGCTTCCACCCCTCAACCCCCACCCCCCGCCCCCCAGCCCACAAACTGTCCCCTTCACTATTGTAACATTTGTGATGACATAATATCCCTGTGAATGGGACCAAAATACTGATCTGCAGAGAAGTGCAGCGCACCTGTCCACATAAAGATGTGCTGACAGCACACCTGGGACCTGCATTATGTCCATTTAGCCGCATTAGGCTTTCACTGGCCCCTTGTCAATGCAGCGCTGCAGTATTGTCCGGCGCAGGTCCTTACACTGTGTTGACAGAGGCACAAATGAGAGCTGACATTGGGAATAGAGAGAGGCATATTTCACTTCACATACCCACACAGAGAAATGCGCTGAGGCTGTGGATGCGTGTCCATCAGATAATCAGATACATTTTCCGATGAAACCAGACAGATTCTCCTTTAACGTGCATCACATGGAAATCTCAAATTTCATTTCAAGTGATCGTGCCCCGTTGTATTTTAATGCAAATGTAATTATTCATATATATTCACCTGGCTACTTTCATCACTTTTTGACTTCTTTGAACACAAATGAGCAAAAGTAGGAAGCCGCCATTTGAGCTGCTTTCAGACATGTGCTGAATCCCTTGTTATTGGGAATGTCTCTCTCGCCAGACCCCCTGTCACTGAAAGCAAAACTGAAAAAACTAAAAATAATAAAATATCTCAGAGGAAAAGGCTCCATTAGGACATGTATTTAACTCTGGACATCCTCCAGACCTGGAGGAGAATCTTCATTATGATTCAACAGAGTGGGCGCGGTCACAAGGCAAAAGCTAAAGAGGTGCACCCCACACTGCAGGGAATTAAATATCTCAGCATATGAGTAATGGATCGTACAGTACAAGACCGTAAACACGAAGCTGTATTTACTGCTTTGAAGCAGATTTTATATGTCATGTCCTGCCCTCTCGTTTGCTTGCGGCCAAATTCGTGTCTGAGCATCGTAACAGTGGCCATAGATCATTTAGATTACTTTAGACTGTTGTCAGAAATTCTAGGAGAGAATCATCAGCTGTGTTGTGACTGTGGAATTGGTCAACTAAAGAGAAAGATCCTACAAAGATGTCAACTTGGGAAGACGACGAGAAGCCATTTAGCGACAGGGCTGATACAAGGCAAAGCGCTCTGCAAGCAAAAGCACATTATCAGAACACAATCTATAGGTTGTGCCTGTCTTTCTTCTCGTCTGACCGGAAAAGTGTCTATTTTCCCATAAGCGATTGGAATGCTGCTTCTGTGCATCGTGTCATTGCATCCAAGTGTACAAAGCTGCCTGTCAAGTTAACCCTGTTTTTAACTGTGCTTCAACTGTGCCACATTCTCCTCCAGGAAAGCTTGGAAGAGATTCAGGGGATACTGAATACCACAGAGATCAGCCTGCATCCGCTCACTGCGCTGGTGGACTGTCACAGCCTGCACATGGTGAGCAGGGGAGGGGAAGATTTACAAGGGACGACGGCACACTCGCCCCACGGTCTTTGATTGTGTGGAGAAAGAGACGGATATGCTGTGACACCTTGGTGGTCCAGCTTAGTTGTACGAGGCAGCCCCTCTTACATACTTGTACAGTAGACTACACCTGTCACCACAGATCACATTTGCCTGTTCACCGGTCAAAAGCGATGCCAGCGGTGTATCATTGATGAGGCAAGTTGAATGGAAATTTCTTGGCCCCGCCACTGCGCTACAGACGATGGTCCCTCAGGGATTTTCCAAATTCCAAGTGCACATGTGCAGCTGGAGCTCTTTCATGTTGCACGTCCCACTGTCCTTTCATCGTGTCAGGGTTCGTTTTTGCTTGAAAAATTTGAGAATCTTCACTAGAATATAAAAATGTGTTTCTCCTCGAGTTTCTCACCCCTACTAATGTTGGGAGTGGATTCTCTGTCTTCCAACTGTGAGCTCATTGGTTTGACCTAGTTTAAATGAGAAGTAACAACAGATGCACTTTAAAGACCCTGGAATCCAGATGCTGCAATTTGAAAACAGCAGCTCCGGACAGCATTTAACTCACTTGTGAAATATTCCTAAGTAACTCAAAGTGTTTAGAAGTACTAGACATAGCAATCTGATATATTTTGCTCTATCCTGACTGATTTGGTTGTAACTGCCTGTTTCAGGATTACGTCCAGGCCATGACAGGTCTTTGCTATGACGGACTGGAAGGCCTCATCTACCTCGTGCTCTTCTCTTTCGTCACTGCTCTCATGTTCAGCTCCATTATTTGCAGTGTTCCTCACACCTGGCGGGCCAAGAGGTAAGGCATCTGCAGCGGCACACACTCCCCATCAACCCGCATCCACAGAGGAGCCTGCGTAAAAAGCTTTTAAGCTGACTTTGTGTGCGGGACTGTGTACACAGTGAGAAATAATTTAAGAGGAAAAGCCTATCAATTAATTATGGTTTCTGAGCTTTTCTTCCCAACCCTTTTGTTTTTTTACACGGCGCGAGAATGAAGCACGAAACACTGACTCCGCAGAGCGAAAGAAACATGTATATTTCTTTGTACGACTTGTTTGCCATTTCAAAGACCGGCTGTGTTTACTACTGTGACAAGTCCAGGAGGCTCCAGCTGCTTCCTCAAATAGATCGCTTCCTGTTATCCCCCCCTAATTGTGCCGAGTTGGCCTCAATTCTTTCCTAACCGTCGTGCGAGCCGATGTCATTCACAGCGGCGGCAGCGGCGGCACCATGACAGGGGTGAAATCAGACCGATTTCTTTGTTCCGTCAGCAGCAGATAAGAGTTTGAGGACGGTTGTGATGAGAGCACAGCTGTCAGCTCAGCGGCACCACGTAATTAGCTGATCCCTCCTTGCGATTGGGTGGAAGGGGGGCGGCTTGTTGATCGGTTTGATCTCAGCTGGAGCTTCCTGTTATAAAGCAGAGGCTTTCACGCTACCAGCAAATTCCTCCCTCTGCCTCCCACTAAGCTTGTTCTACATTGTGGCACATTCAAGCAAATTCACATTTCTCCCTTTCGATGTTATAAACTTTAATGGGAAAGTTTGCATTGAGATTTGTGTTTTATAGTGAACATTATCAATGTTAATCTGTTTTTTTATTCACATTATTAATTGTTCCATTATATTCCGTTTGCATATTCATTGTACATTTGCTTTAATCTAAATCTTTTATTACCCTAGATCTATGATGTCATAGGTTAACAATGCAGGAAATGGCCCGTATGTGCCACAGCCACTAGGGGGAGACAAACTCCATGATGTCAATGGTATTGTTCTGAGCATTTTGACTTAGAAATACTAACAACACTCATATTTGTAGATAAGTGAGTCATATGATATGTGCAGAAGTCGACCGATAAGCAAATGCATTTAGTGTGCAGATCCAAAATTCGTGCTTTTAATCTTCCTGCAGAAACTGAACCAATTACACGAGTCTATTTTTACAGCCTTTGTTCAGTCCCATTAGGGTCAGTGGAAAATTGCCTCCCCTCTTTGCGTCAAAGACAAACGGCTCCATCCTGTTTCCTCTCCCCCAGGCTGTGGTGAAACCGAACCAAAACGTGACCGAGAATAAACACAGAAACGTGACCACGTGGCATTTTTAATTCCCCCCTTTTGTCATTAGTCAGTCAGCACGGGGGTTCCCTCTGGTGGTGACGGTGGATTTGAAATGGCCGTGTGCTTGCAGGAGTGATGATGATGGTGAGGATGACTCCCTGAGCCACGGAGGAAGGCAGAACCAGGACAACCTGTACAGGGTCCACATGCCCAGTCTGTACAGCTGTGGCAGCAGCTACGGCAGCGAGACGTCCATCCCCGCCGCTGCCCACACCGTCAGTAACGCACCTGTTACAGAGTACATGTAAGTACCGCTGCTGTAGAGGTCGTTGTTATCCAGATTACAGTTTGCTTTTTATTGCATTTTCACAACGTTCTTGGAAGTTGCATGCACAGTATACTGTTATACATCCACGTGTGATACAAAGACGTTTGATCTCACTCGGTGTTCGATCCTCCAGGGCTCAGAATGCCAGCTTCCAGAATTCTCGCTGCGAAAACACGCCTCTGATTGGACGAGAGTCTCCTCCCCCCTCGGTAAGTGTCGCTACATAAACACGAGAGCTGCCTGCAGCAGCAGCTCTCACGGAGCCTTCAGCTGTATTTAGGAAATATCTGCCTGCTGTTGCTGATGAAGGAAATAGTCCAATGGAACTAGAGGATCTGAAATGCCATGTACACGGATGTTTGGATTGGACTGAATGATCAAATCAAACAAGAGATCTGCTATACAACCTCTAACTGACGATGAATATCTTCAGCTTTGACAGGTGTTTACTTAAGCCTTTATTTAGTTTATCAGCCTCTACCGAGCATGTTGATGTAGAAAAGACAGCGTACGTACAAAAAAGGAGCTTTGCTGACATCTTAATGCTGTTTCCATATCTGTCCTGTATGGTATCGGGTCAGTTCACTCATGCACTAAACAGCGGGAGCTTGTAAATTCTGAAACGTTTTCAACATCCACAAATAATCCAGACGATCTGCTGCTGTTGCGCAATCCAAAACGAGGGCGGCGCAAGTAAATACGAGCAGCACTGAAAGGCGAAAAGTTTAAAATGTAAATACTTCAGCAAGAACAGACCCTGCGATGTTTTGTTAACTACTCTTGTCCTGATCCTCCGCAGCCGTCACTTTATGTTGTGCAGGAACTGTTTGTGACAGATTCGCCGATGTTGAAATATTCGATTGTTTCCACAAAAAGCCAAATCTAGTGTCCCCCCCCCACCTCCACCTCCAGCCTGAACCTCTAAAGGCATCCTTCCTCCCCCTGGTGTCCGTGTGTAGACGCTGCTCTGTGTCACATCTCTATACTCTCTTCTTGTCGTGTTGTTTTTGTTTTTTTTTCCTGCAAATCCACACAGTTGTATTTGACTGCTGCCGACAGTAACAGCGGTCACTGCTGGCAATTAAAGCCCTCGGAGAGTTCGAGATCGTTTTGGTAACCTCATCTGCTATGCTAACAGGTACACAACATGCCTGTCCCCTTCACCCGCTGACCTGCCCCTCCTCCCCAGTTCAACCCCCCCACCCCACCCCACCCCACCCCACCCCAGCTCTAACTCACCGTCTGCTCAGGTCTTACCAGGTGCTGCTGGACCCCCCACCCCGTATACCTGCCCCCACCCCCACCCTCTGTCCTGACGCCTGTCCCACCTGGTGTCTCACCTGATGTTTGTTTTTTTTCTGTAGCCCAGGGCTGCATGTGCCCCCCCTCCCCCCAAAAAAAACACCCCTCACACCACAGATGTAATGGGAGGAACATGTGATGCAGTAATTCAGGCCCGAGTGAGACTAGTCGAGTTCTGAAGCCGCTTCACCGAAAGTGTGGAACTGCTTTGTGTTCAGAGTTCAGTTGTTCCGTATGATGTCACAAGATTTATGAATCAGCAGGTCGTATCTCATCTAGATGATCTTTGTTCCTTCACTGGTTTTGTACTGGCACAGTAAACACGGATTTCAGGCCTGCCTTTCCCATAAGGAGGTGTAAGGGGAACAATTATCCACTCAGACAAGGTTATGTAGCACAATGACTGCACGTCAGTCAATTTCAAGTCAGCTGTCAATCATGACATGTCCACATGTTTTTGTGGCATTAAATACCGATTTAAAACCAAACAGCCTCTTGAAATAAGATCCATGGTATATTAGTTCTCATACATACTCATATCCATATTTGCCTTTTCAGTTTGGTCACATTCAATAAGATGGAGGTTGCAGAGTTTATGCCATGTACCGCAGGCAGCCACCAGGGGGCAGTAACAGTGTTGGCTTCACTTTTTGTGACTAAGTTGAAGGACTCTACATGACCAGGATAATGAAGCGATGTTTATTCACATACAAATGTGTACATTTGTTTACGTCAGTGTATTTATGCAATCAGTGGCATTAATATACATTTTGTTTACATTCCTATCAGCAGGATCATACGAACTGAAGTCGCAAACCTGTGCACATATAATCATATAGATTCAATTTGAGGTCGCAGCGGTGGGTGATTGTTAGCTTTGCTACAGATTTGGACCTGGGAACTCGCATGAACATAGTTCAGGTGAACACTAAATATGGTTTTCTGCATGGTCTGAGGTCAATCATGTCGCGTGATCAAGCCCAGTGTTCACCGCCCCCTGCAGGCTGTGTAATGTCCCAGCAGCGTGATCCCAACATGTGGGAGTAAATGCCAACATACGTCTGAGATGCAGCCTTTTTTGTGTTGGTGTCGCCTGCGTTCCACAAATGCATGGTTGCATCCTACGGGTTCAAAAGTGAATGTACGGCCCAGCCCGACCCATGTGCACGACGGGTACCAGGAAAAGAATAAAAGTCGACTCAGGATGGGAGCTGTATTTATGTGGCTTATCTCCTTGTCCTGTGTAGCTGTAGCTGTGATGTTCTCTCTGCATTTGAATTCTAATTTATTCCCTGTAGTTTCCAGCATTGTGGGGTCGGTGTGAAAGGTAATCTCCGTGTGTGATTCCCTCTAATCTGCTAGGCCTGTTTTGCATTTAGCATTTTTTTGCAGTTTGTAAAGAATCAGTTCGAATCCTAGACAGAAATCAGTCCCTCTGTCGTAGGGATGAGCTTTACCCTACGTGAACCACCTCTATGCCTCGCTTTTCCTTTTTTTGGGTTGTTTTTTTTTTTTGCTGCAAAATAAGTGAAACCATGACTCTTATTTTTCCCCCGTGTGGCATTTCCCTGTGTCCTCTCTGCAGTACACCTCCAGCATGCGAGCGAAGTACTTGGCCAACAGCCGACCAGAGCCCACCAACACTCCTGCGGCACTTTGAAACCGCACTGGACTCCTCCCGTCTGCAGCACCCACGTCTCTGAAGTCATCCAGTCAGTTTTTATTTTCTCATTTGTCATTCAGCTGCCTCTCCACCTCCTCGTTCCACCTTGAACTTGACTTGAAAAACCAAATGTGCTTTTCGTGGACAAGTATACGTCGCAAAGCATCGAATCTCATCTCTGGGTTCCCAACCAGGTTCAGTGGGTCTCATGACGGAGCCTGGTGGGACGTTTACACTCCCTTTTGTTTCTTCTCTGCATCGTTGACATTGTACAGCATCGTTCTAATAAGGCATTGCAGTGTCGAGGACTCCGGAGGTGCTCATCCACTAACGCCGACTTCAACTGGGTGTCCTCTCTGTTTTTTGGGTTGTTTTTCTTTTTTTTATCTCTGTCGCCGCCTCACTAGAAGAAGGAGGAAAACGCCTTACGTGTAAATTACATGAGGATTACATTTCTCTCATAGTGTACTTTCATTCCGCAGCACAAACGTCTCAGTCGCTCAGGATTCATCCATCTTAAAAAATGCAAATCTGACCTTTGCATTATTCTCCTGTTTATATCACGTGGCACATCGGCTTGTTGTTTTTTCTTCTTTTTGCATCTCATCTTAAATTTGACGTCTGGGACCAGTTTTCCTGCAGTGTTGCACGTGGTACACGTCTTTTTCTTATTTCCTGTGGCTTTTAAAAATATAAATGAATAATAAACAAGCCACTATTCCACAGCTGTGACTGTAACTTGTAAAGCTGTGAACTTTGATGCTCTCAGAGGATTTGATAAGTGAAGAGAAGTTTTTATACTACTGGAAGCAGAAACTTTTCTTTCTTTCTTTTTTTTTAAACAGACGATGGTGAGGCACTGGAATAAAGCGTGTGATGTCTTATTATTCAATATCAACTCCAGACTTTTCGAGATCTTTTTGTCTTGAGCCCTTTTTTCGCCAGACTTCTCCAGGTTTCAGCAAACGTGTAAAGCTTTATTTACATCAAAATAGTTAACAGGAACTGTATCAATCTGCACGTACACACATTCAGTCTTGATCTGGTAGAGGAAGACAAGGCCACTCACCAATTGTCCAAATACTGTTTTAATTCACATCAAGATTTGACCCAGTAATCCGGTGTAGGGCTGCAACAAAGATTTTCATTCTCAGTTTAACTGTTGATCCATTGTGGATTAATTGATTCATGTGAGAAAATGACAAAAGCAATAACTCAGTTGAAAATGATCATGAATATTCCGTCATTGAAGGAGAAGCCTTTATCTATTCTATCTGTCACTGGCTCCTTTGGTTTCATGGTCTCCGGACTCCAGGTGCTTCACTGCCACCTACTGTGTTGGATTGGCTGGTTCACTGCCCCTGGTTCAGTAGATGTGCATCGTTTTTAAGACAACAAGCCCAGTTACGTAGTTAGCAAAGCCAACTATTTTAAAGGTACAGTGTGTAGAATTTGATGACTCTATAGTGGTGAAGTTGCAGCTACGAAACCCCTCACCCTTCCCTTTTAATGCATGTACGAGAACTTGTGGTGTAGTTAGTTGATTCTGGGTCGGTGTAAATATACATGGTGATGCAACACGGCGGCCTCCTTAGCGAGGACCTGCTCCTGATGGGACTCTGAAGGGACAGTAACATAAATATCTAATGTAATTGATTAGTTGTTACAGCCCTACACCCGTGTCAGAAATGTGTTTTAGCATTTGAACTAACAGTGGAACCGGAATTTCACCTGAATTTGAAGCGTGACGATGCTTCACATGTGGAATGAGACGTTTGTGCCTCCTTGACTTTGCCAACGAGTGAAGCGCAACTTTCAAACTCTCTGAACAACTTTTGAAATGGGTGGACGTTTGTTTTGGTGAGAAAGTGCCCGACTCTTGGTTTCCGCTCTAAGACGTGACAACATTGATGCAATCCTCCTGGTTTTTTCGTAGTGGTCATACTCTCTTTGTGGTTTGTTATGCAAAAGCTATTGTACAGGTTGTGAACATTTACAAAATGAAGAAAAAAATTGTACTGTAATGGAATTTTCTTTTTTTCATATCTTTAAAAACTTCCTTTTTGATTTGCCCGTAGTTTTTTTGTTCCTTTTTGTTTTTAGAATCGGTAGCAAACACAATGTGTTGCTTCATTAATGTGAATATGGTAAATACATTTTGATTTTTTTTACTGAGGTTTTATTTCTGGTTGATGAAAATCGCTATTGTTGTAATCAGGTTTTTCATTTTCTACATCTCGTTTTTGGCCTCTGAAATGTGTACGTGTAAAACCTGTGGTGATTCTGAGCTTGAATGCTGTGTTTTCAAATTAAACCAACTTTTAACTGTAGTGCTCCAGCTCTGTGGTGTCATGTCTGTTGTGGACACCAGGTGGCAGCAACACTTCACTTACTCAGGTTTTTCGAAGTAGCTCGACACTTTGAAACTAAACGCCAAAATGTGAAATTACAATCAAACTCAACTCTCTGAAAGTGGAGCAAGACAAAATATAATATACAATATCGCATATGATACTATGCAATTATAAAAAGGCTTTAGGCCATTTCGAACGGATGCTCTTTTTGATAGAAAAGGAATTTATACTGCTTTGTAAAACATTAACTATTGAGACTTGTTTCAGATATACAGTAACAGTCATAAGCTGTAACTTTACGTCTGAAACCATCCCAACTGGTTTTCAGTCGCATCACTTCTGGTCAGTGTGAATTTGAAAAGCACATTAAGCTTGAAATGTTGATGTAAAATAGATTTCAGAGTGTAGGTCACACGCGAAATGTCACCTTCAGATTGAAAATTATCCATGCCATAAAAACTGACACCCCCATTATTGCACAACTTAATAACATGCGTCAGCTCGTTTCCACCCGTACAACCAACACCTGTTTTGATGCGTTGCTCATAGACACACCCTGAACCTCACTAACAAGTCTTCAAGCTGAGGTTTACAGAGGAAACACCCTAAAAGAGTGTGGCCGTCTTCACCCGTCCATGACTCCGAATGGAGGAAGACGAAGATGATGATGATGATGATGAGCCTGATCTCTGTAAGAAGCCTTGTTCTCTTGCAGATGTGATGAATGCATTGGTATTTATATCAGACTGCAGGCC